>JAOWBP010051256.1:0-16143 GCA_028571105.1 Tragopan temminckii | reverse complement strand
CACAGGCAGGGCCACCAACCTCCACATTCAATACTAGACCAGGCTGCCCAGGGCCCCATCCAATCTGACCTTGAACATTACCAGGGACGGGGCATCCACAGCCTCTCTGGGCAGCCTGTTCCAGCACCTCACCGCTCTCTCTGTAAAGAATTTCCCCCTGACATCCAACCTAAATCTCCCCTCCCTCAACTTAAAACCACTTCAACTGTACAACAACTGTAAATACTGCGTAGCTGAACAGAAAGGAAGGCAAAGTCTAGGAAATAAGTACTTGAAGTCTTGAGTGTATGCCATGTGATCTATTTCTGTCATAATAACAATAATGATTCACAGTCCTTTTAATTTCAGTCAAAAGCAGCATATATTTTAGCTGTGTAGCAGGTCAAATCAGGGGAAGTCGCTCTTTCTCAGTCACTCTTGCTGTGATTAAATCTGTGTTTTGAAAGAATTATGTTACTTCACATTTATGTATTATTTTTATAATTTGACTAAATATTTTTGATAATGAGACAAAGTAAACACAAATAATGGTCCTGATGAAACTTTACCTAGGACTATGAAAAAATGACTTACAAATCAACTTTTTGTTATATCATCAACCTATTGTGAAGTTTCACTAAAGCAAGAAATACTTCCTAGTCCACATTATTTTGCAGAGATCTGTCATATTCTTGTTTACATTTGTACATTCATCTATTCAAAACAGTTAAAAACAAAGTAAGGGTGTTGTGTGTGTCATTATTATTCAGTTTAAAGCATTTTATTTCTGGAGAATAAAGTGAGAAACCTCAACATACCTATGTAAGTATAATATAAATACATGACTTATCACTTGAGTAGGGATCTGAATTTGTGCTTTGACAGAATTTTGTAAACATGTATCATCTCACAGTTGGTGTAAGAAACTTAGCTAATTACATCCTTGCTATCTTCTTAAGTAGTTAGCATCTTCCAATCCTGATACACTTGTCTTGTAGGACTGTGACTTCTTTTTATAATCAGAAAATGATGCAAGAGCAAACTAACGTTACCAAAATTCTAGTCAGTTTGAGAGATGTTTCTGCATTTCATAATAGTTGAATAGTATTTCTCTGACGATCATGCTATAGTATTATTGGTTGGAAACAGTTCTACGCATGCTTACTGACCAGTGATCCATTTTGCTTTGTACAATTTCAATTGAATATATTTTATTTGAAATAATAAGCAAAAAAGAACATTTCTTACTTGTTTCTTTTTTGCTCGTTACTAAAACTTGTATTTTATAAATGAGAATGCTTTTCCTTAAAGAGTGTTTAAGTACATTTACATAGAGTCTTATGTGTGCATTGCATTTTACAAGAATATAAAATTTCGAAGTGTTGTAGTGGTACGAAACAGTAACAGACTTGTTTTTTATGCTTATACAATAAAGTTGTTTGTCTCAAGCAATGTAAGTAAGGAAGCCTGTACTTAAGGATGCCTACTAGTTTCCATTAAAAGACTTACTCTGTAATTACTTTTAATCTTGTCAAAGTTAATGTACCGCTCAGATTGGAATTTTCCATGCTATGCCTACTGAACAAGAAATTGCTGAGGAAATATCAGTTAAAATACTTCAGCCATTTCCCAGGAAGAGCATAGGGAAAATATTTTGATTACTAATATTAACAACATTTATACTGCAATGATTTTTTTAATTGTCACATCGTCTTATTTTATTAAGTATAATAAAATAATCATAAATTATTATTTTCATCAAGGTTCACTCAAACTTGGCCAACTGATAAACCGTGAAAAACTTACAATATATGTTCTACTGTGTTTGCAGTGGCTCACTCTCTGCTTATTTGTATGTACTAGCTTGAACTGGGAATAAAGAATAGGTCTAGGCTGTGGACAAAGTAATGAATAGCAACAGGAGGGATGCAGGAATTAGCCCATTCCAGAAAGTCTGAAAGTACTGCTGCTTGGCCTTGAAGAGGTCACTGCTGACTGCTGTTGGAATCCACTCTGCATTCATTTACCACAGAGAAGTAGGAAGAGCTGGAGATGGAGGGCTATAGCAGGTCACCATTGGAATGGGAAGAGAGAGTTGCTGGTGAACACATGTGAGGATAAGGGTGTGAGGATAATGGTGGATCTGACACCAAATTCCTTGAAGGAACAGTGCTTGGTGCCTTTGCCTTTTTGTTAGGGGTCCTATGTCATCTTCTTCTTTACCTCCTCCTTTCTCCTCTATTCACACTCATCCCCAAGAGGCTGTACAAAACTGGCACTTATGTATACAGGAAGATTGATAATCTGGGGAAGAAAGAAGAGGTGTACACAAGTGGCTGCAGTCAGGGAAGGTATAAGAAAGCATTCAAGACCTGACTAAGCTTTATTGTGCCCTCCTGAGAACTATCATGACCATTTGTCTCAATTGCTTTGGAGCACCAGGGATCAGCGGGTTGCTGCTGATAGGGTCTAGCACCTCCAGAAGGAGAGGCATGCTGAATGCCAAGAGCTTAGTCAGCCAAAGTAAAAGGAGAAGAGTTGGATATCTTGGAAATGAAAGGAGGATTTTGAAGGAGGTAGAAGCATAGTAGGTGGAGAAAAAAATGCTATGGTAGTTTGGAGATTAAGAGAGGGAGAGAAGAAGGAAGGCCTAAGCAGAAGGAATGTGAAGAAAAGACATTAAAGTGATGCTGGAGGTATGGAGACAGGAGGACTAAAGGCTGAAAGGGAGATAGACTAGGGTACTCTTAGGGAGAGGAATGCCAAAAGAGAGCTTTTACAGGAATGCAACAGTTTTCCTTCAATGCTCTGAAATGGCTGGAGAAGATGGAGGAAAAAAGAAGCATCTGAGAATGCAGACAGATCCAGAGATTTGTACCCATGTATAAACATGAGACTACTACACACTCACATATGTTAAACAGATTAACCATACAACATATAAGTATGTGATCGTGAGCATAGTCACCCATTTGTACAAGCTTATTAAATATGAAGAATGAAAAGAAGTAAGGAAATAATGACCAGGGCAATAAGAGGTTAGCGATAATAACAAGTTAGTGCTCTGAGTATTTCTATTGCATTCATTCAAGAGAACAATGAAAAAGAAGGAAAAAAATAAAATGAATGGTAACCACTGAATATTTTTGTGAGAAGCTGGACAGCTGATTTAAACCAGTCTGTTAGGATGTGAGTCTTGGGAATATTGTAACTGTTTTGCTGAAAAGAACAAGGAGCTCTGCTTCCAACTTATATATAATGAAAAAAAAAAAAAAAAAAAAAAAAAAGGCTATCAAAGTACAAAGCATTCAGAAAAACTCACTTCTGTGTGTTTCAAATTTGCACCCTGAAGCTGAAGAACAGAAAATGGACAATTTTGGCCTTTAGCTATTTATGATAACTCCCCGTGTGTGAAATGAAGTTAACTCACAGAAGGACTGTGTAGATAATTTCATTAGCATCTTTAAAAAATGCACTGGATGCACTGTTAGCATTCAGAAAAGCTCATGAGAGAATGGGTTCAGAAAATAGTGAATCTATCCATACACCTAAAATAATGAAGAATAAACAAATAAAATAACACCAAGCCATCCTTCCGAGTAACACTCCTTACTCTTCAGCAGCCGAAATTCTGAAAGAAGATATATAAGTCTATCAATCAAAGCTGTATATCATGAGATACAGGAAGGCCAGTTAACATAGGCCAAGCCTCTTTTGCAATTTCAGTGTGGATTTCAGGGGCAGGAGGAAATGCTTTATTATACTGTACTAGATTTCAATAATTACTCAGTTCTTCAGTGTGAATATAGTCTGTAGTTCCAGGAAGTTCATCTTTAGAAGATACTGTCAGTAAATGAGATGCTTGATTTTGGCCCTCCACTCAGCTGGAGGTAAAGCTCTCATTTTGTTTCAGAGATGAGAAGACTGAAGTTGTTTACTATGCTCCTAAATGTACATCATTTGGCTGAGTTGTCTGTCATTGTGACTATTTGATAAAGGTCTGACTTTTTATTGCTGTGTATACATTTTAAAATTAATGTTATCTGTGTATATCTTTGCCACACTCTGCAGTTTTTTTCCCCTAAAAAGCATTGCTTTTATTTATTCTCTCTCAGAAAAAACAAACAAACAAACAAAAAAAAACCCATATTTTGAAATATACAGTTGCTTCAGCATAAGGAAAATAAGACAGATCTGAATTTGTATTCTAATATCTTTTTCTGAGCGTTAGACACACAGCTTTCCTAAGTGTAGATTTAACAGTATTTATGTGATTATTTTTTTTTAAATTCTGATGAATGTAATAAATCTCTTGAGCTTAGCTTCCCTACTTAGCAGTTTCACCATGACCCCTTGTTTCAAATTAAAATTTATGTTCTTATCTTTGAGGACAGCTTATGTAAAAGAAAACGCTCTCGAAGCAAAATAGTGACGTAGTTAGCCATATCATTAAAACCTTTTTGAACACAAGGATCACTGTCAGGCACACAGGAATTACTTTGCTTCTTTCATTTTTAAATTACAGAATGGCTCAGAGCATGTTGTTGGACAGTCATCACACAGAATCAGCAGTGATTACCTCATAAAGGGGGCATATCTCATAGTAATTCAATCAGTATTGCCAAGCTAACATTGTCAGTACAAGAATAACAATTTTCAATACAAGAAAATAACTTCTTACTTGCTTTTCATGTCCTAATTCATTATTGCTCCAAGTGAGAGAGCTCGAAAAACAGACATAAGCTCATTGTATCTCTTCAGTTTAGCCATGAAAGAGTTTAAGAAAGTTTACCTCTGAGCCACTTGGTGTTGCTGCTTATTACTTGCTTGCAGAGATTATGTAAACTCAAATCTGTGTTTTGAATAGCTTCATGGATATGGTTACAGAGACTAGATAACCATGGTTATGGTTACAGAGAGCCATGAATACAAGATATGTACTTGTATTCATTGCTCATATACACTATGGTGATCTTTAGGACTTTAAAACAGAATGCATCATCTGAGAAAGGCATGAAGCCACCTAGCATGTTACCCTCAAAATCACTGAGTCAGGAGACTCAATGATTGCATCTATATAAGAAGTCATTTTATATAGAGCATGTGAATAATTGGCATAGATACCTCTTTCACACAACGTAGTATGGCAAAAC
Organism: Tragopan temminckii; assembly: GCA_028571105.1. NCBI lineage: Eukaryota > Metazoa > Chordata > Aves > Galliformes > Phasianidae > Tragopan > Tragopan temminckii. The sequence goes on along the minus strand of JAOWBP010051256.1, from coordinate 11,011 downwards.
ATGAAATAGTGAAGGGTTTCTGAGGAACCAAGTCTTGTAAATTGTAATAACACAGATCAAAGCTTCAAGTAAAATAATGTTCAACATTATTTTTGGTTTACAAATGATACCAACCTAAATTCAAAATAAGGAACTAAACTAAATAATCAAAATTATGTTAGGCTGATAGCATAATATTTGTAGGTTAACTGTAAAAATCTATACAAGCAGTTTTGTAGAAAATCAAAATGGGGAATATGAAATACCAAAGATGAAATTGGATTTCTGCCATTGGAAAATGAAAATGAAATTAAACTTCAGTCAACTGGCTTTCAGCATTCCCAAATGTATAAAGGTCTGTAAGATATTTACAAAGCACTTTTTTTGATAATTCAAGCTATTCTAAATCATAAAACAAGTTATCTTGTCAAGAAGATTTCCTAATCCCATCAACTTTGCTATATCATGTTCTTTGCTAAGGTTTCTAAGCACCTGCAAAATATGTAAAACAGAACAAATATATTAAAAAAAAAATAAAAAATGAAGAAGCAACAAAAATCAACAGCAGAAAATTACAATACATGTCTAAACGTTGATCTTAAACAGGCAAAACAATAGTAACAGCTTACAATTTTGTTGATTAACATTCCCTGTGGGGACCATGATAGAGAGGAATAATGCAGACCTAATCCAGATTCTCTTGGAAACAATTATTTCTGCACTCTTTCATAGGTTTTTCATGAATGCCCATAATGGAATTCTACTTCCTTATGTTAACTGATAGAGAGTGATCAAAAATTTATGTAGCTTGGCCTATTTTTCCCACTTTTTATGAGGAAACTTTTGCAATGGCTCTATCAAATGAGAGATCTTAAATATTGAGAACTAAACTCTTGTTGTATCGTTTTATAGTATGATCCCAAGAAGATACAGAAAATGAATTCTAACCCCTTGGTCAAATGAATATCATTTAATATACAGAAAGATGTTTGTTGTGAAGGAAAATGAGGAAAAGATAGATCTCTTATTTAGCTGAAAGACCTGAAATGAAAATCAAAAGGCAAAATGTAAGTCAAATGCACAATGTTATTTATTGGATGCATGCATAAATATAAACAGAGCATGTGTTATCTAAGAAAAGGTCAGAGAATTAAGCTATCAAGGAAATAGGTTTAGAACAAAATAAAAGGAAACACATTCTTTAGTGCAGCATATATTAATTAGATTGTTGAAATAATTGCCAAAGAGCATAGTATAGCTAAAAACTGGAAACGTTAAAAACAGGTAGACGAATTAATGGAAGTTATGTTCATTTGTGACTGTTCAGTATAACAGTGTGCATATACTCCTAGCTCAGGAATGCATTAATCTACTGAATCTGAAAAGGCAATTTAGAAAAACTGTTTTTTATAGTCTTCCATAATCATCCACAGTTCCACACTGTTTTAGACAATTTGTTATGTCACAGAACCCTTGCTGCGTCCCAGCATGTTTTATTCTTATCATCATGAGCAACTTTGTGAAGTTACTTTTTTGTCTACATTTATTTTGACTCAAATAGAGCATTCATAGATGATGTTATAGCTTAGTCTGCTTTTGCATGATGAATCCAAAGAATCCTTGGAATGAGAAAAGAATCCAAAATGTTGAGTGGTTTTAAGAAGTAAGACAAATGAATGTACTATTTTTCCTGCAGTTTGAACAAACCTTTCTCAAAATCTCTACCTATAAATTGTTAAAGAGACATGGCTTCTTATTACTATTGTACATATTTTGAGCACTATCCACTGTCCTTTTCTAGAACTACATTCTTCACTGTAAGCATGATCAAAGAGCTGCTTTCTGTTTTTTTTTTTTTTTTTTTTTTTTTTTTTTTTTTTTTCTAGTAAACTGCTACACTTGAGTCTGAGACTCCACAGGTCCAACAGTTAAGAAATATTTTCTGCATAGTTCCTCATCCTGGAGGGACTCTCTGTTTTCTCCAGTTCTATAGCTAAGAATATTAATAGAGACACCTGCATGAGGGAGATTACTTATGGTCTTAGAATCAAAGAATACTCAGTGTTGAAAGGGGTCTTTAAAGGTCATCGTCATCTAGTCCAACTCCCATGCAGTGAACAGGGACGTCCAAACCTATATCAGGTTGCTCAGACCCTGGTGCAGCCTAACTTTGAATGTCTCCAGGGATGGCCAACCTGTTCCACTACCTCACCACCTAAGACTTTTTCCTTATGTCCAACCTGTCTCCCCACTTTTAGTTTGAAACCATTTCTCCTTGTTCTATCAGCACAGACCCTGCTAAAGAATCTTGTTCCCTTCTTTTCTGTAGCTCCCCTATAAATACTGAAAAGCTGCTCTCAAGTCACCTTGGAGCATTCTCTACTTCAGGCTGAACAGACTCAGCTCTCTCAGCCTGTCCTCAGTGGAGAGTTGTTTCATCCCTTGGATTATTTTTGTGATCCTCCTCTGGACACACTCCAACAGGTCCACATCTCTCCTGTTTTGAGGACTCCACATCTGGGCAAAATACTCTAGGTGAGGCCTCACCAGCACAGAACAGAAGGGCAGGATCACCTCCCTCGACCTGCTGGTCACGCTTCTTTTGATGCAGTCCAGGATATGGTTAGTTTTTTAGGCAGCAAGGGCGCATTGCTGGCTCATGTCCAGCTTGCCGTCCACCAGTACTCCCAGGTCCTTTTCAGCAGTGCTGTGCTCTATCCTTCCATCCCCCAGCTTCAATTGGTAGTGAAGGTTGCCTTGACCCAGATGCAAGACCTTGCATTTGGATTTATTGAAACTGACGAGTTTCTCCTGAGCTCACTCTCCCACCTGTCTAGGTTCCTCAGGATAGCATCCTGTCTCCTGAGCTTGTTGACCACATCCCACAGCTGGGTGTCATCCACAGACTTGTAGTCTTGTAGCATAGAACCTAGTTTCAAGATAATAAAATATTAACTAAGGCTCCCTAAAGAAATAAACACAATAAATCACCAACCAAACTATATATGTGAAAAAACACTAGCTTTTCTAAAATTAAATATTTGTATTTCAATTTTAAAAAGATATGTAAAACATAAAATGAAGAAGATAACTGTAGTTAAATTCATTACCTGAACTGTTTGGTGTGATTCTAATTGCTCCTCAATTTAGAAATAGTTCTGTTCAATCAAATGCCAGTGAAAACTTCTTGTCTAATGTAATGTGGCAACGGGACAACAAGAGTATTAAGAGACAGTTTTTAATGGTCCTATACAAACTCAGACTAGGAGGTATGTCATATCCTAAACACTTAATTGCTTTATGTATATAAATATGCTTATATGTATATATAAGCAACCATCAGCTGGTGAAGAAAAGCACTAATCTCCATGAAGAGGGTAAGACTCACATACCATTACTGTTTCCTCTTTCTGCAGTTGTCTTGTTTCTGACAAACAAAAAATATGAAAGCAATAAATAAAATCCTTCATACATTAGATCTGAACTTAAGTATACTGTTAAGCTACATTAAAATTTTATGTTATTAATAATACAACAGGCCTAGGAGAGGGCCAAACATCTCTATTCTAATAAAACCAAAAATCTCCTGCCTTTGGAACTGAACGATACACTTGAAATACTAGTGAAGTTAATGAGAAAAAGCAGTAAACGTCTGCAGCAAAACTACTAAGTCATGGCTTGAAGCAGTGATTGAGCACCTGGTGGGAAGGCAGGGCCAACCCAGGGGAGCTCAGGTTCATGCAATGTTCCTGAGTGACCAGAAGGGATAGAACCAGGATCCATTCCTTCCCAGACCTCATTTAAGTGTTGTCAGGTGAGGCAAGAGTATCTTGCTGGAGATCCCTGCATACCTGAGGCCTTTTGAAGGTAAACAGATTTTTTTCTTTATTTCTGCACACACAGCTGTTGCATTTGAGTAAATCCTCACTTGCTGCAGCCTGGGACCTTGCTACTCTTCTGTCATTGCTGTGCTTTCTATGAAATCTGTAGTAAAATTTCAGCAAATTATCCAAATCCAAAAGTACAAAGTAGAGTCTTTGCATATCATGTCATGGAGGTTTGAAGAATTCCTCGTAAACAATTTGATATTTCTACATAACTTTTTCAAAATGTTTACTGCCCATGTTTGAATCTTAATTCATAGATGTGTATTTGAAGGCTTCTGAAAATTGGTACAACTTAAATTTTAAGATTTTTCTAGAAGAGCGAGTGTTTATCCAGTCATAGTGAAAAGCATGCATCTTTGTGTATCTGTCCTTGTGTGCAAAAAAGAAAAAAAAAACAGAAAAGTATATTTCTGAGTTAAAAATATAGAAGCCAGGCAATTTGAGATATTTTTCCATTGGCAGATGAAGTGTCACTGAAAGAAATCCTATTTATCTGCTTAATATCTTTGTCTTGCTTTGCACATCTGCAGTGCAGTCATTACTCAATCATGATGCTGACTCTGAAGTTGTAGCGTGTTTCCTATCTCAAGCCTTGCCCTGAGTTGGGTGCAGCCAAGCACTACACCATTCTGCTCTGTGCTTGGCTTTTTAGGGAGAGCCCCGAGCACTGTGCAGACCAGCAAGGAGCTGTAGCATTTCCTGTCTGGGATCTCTTCGCTATATCTGACGCCCTGAGCCTATCACATGCACCAGCCACTCATAGAAGATGCTGCTTAAGATAAGCCTCTGGAAGCTCAGGTGTATGGGTACAGGCAGAACACACAGAAGAAAGTAACGATTCAGTGGATTCACATGCAAATATACCCATATATATGAACTTGCATAAGAGTATCTCAGAACAAATTTTATATTCTTGTAATTTTCATTGCTGGTTCCTATCTGTTTCTATTTTATTCATACTGTATAAGTAATTTCTGCTTCTCCAGATGCTATAGTTCCCTCTTGCAAACTGTTACAGATTCATGCAAGTCTAATGCAGCTGACTGTCCCTGTAATTACTGTTTATGTGGTGAATCGGGGAAAAGCTATTTAAATGTTACTGTTTTTCCAGGCATTATTATCTTGTCTCTGTAGAACTTTTCTTTCCGATATGGCTCTGTTTGATCTGGATCCTTACATGGGCCCAAATCTAGATAGCTCTTAGGCACTTACTCTGCTTGAAACAGAAATATCTTTCTATATTCATAACTTTAGTATGATTATTTTAACATTCAAAATGTTTGTATGTTTCCTTTACATGAAAAGTGAAGCTTGTACGAAAATACTTTGCTCACGCTGGCCACTGACTTCCTATTAGTAGAATGCAGCCTAATTATGGCAGCTTTATTGTCATGGACGTGCATCTACTCCTTGCTTCAATTTCCTTCTACTTAGATAACAGGTCCCTGCTCTCCAAAGAGCATCTCATGGCTTATAGAGTTTAAAAAAAAAAAAAAAAAAAAAAAAAAAGTCCTGTTGTTCAGTAAGCATCACCCTTTAAAGGGGTTTTTGCAGCCCTTCAGTATGGCAACACTGTTTGTTTCTGCAGTGTCTGAAAAGAATTCAGGTTCCCTTCTTGTGAAGTGCCACCTTGAATAAAAGAGAAACCTTCCTGCTCCATTTCAGAAACATCTTTGTCTTTTGTCTACAATGATTTACATTATAAACGATGAGAATAATTCCAGAAACACAATTTACAATGAGCTATCAGATCCATTCTCTGTCAATGCTATCTTCACCCCTTCACCAACTTTTTCTTAAGCCTTATAGAACTCTTTTTCTCCAGAAACTGAGTTGCACCATTAGAATCAATCTATTCTATCAGCTGTAGAGCCCACTAACAAATTTTCATGAACATCCAGTTTGTGCATAAGTGAAGGACTAAAATCACAGCTTTTGCTTTGCACCTCTGTTGCATGCTGAAATTTCTGCATGGAACTCTATGAAATGCATATGGATTCACTTTCTAAATGTTCAAATTACTTCGATACTTTTGCATGATAATAGAGCTTAATTACATTATTTGCCAAAGGGAAGACATAATGTGCTGTTTAACGTGATCAAGGATGTCTTTCAAAAGACAGAGTATGTTGCAACATCCCCCCCACCCCCCTTAGATTTTGAAATGCAAACTTCAAATCAAATTCTCACTGGAGTGTAAGCTCTTCCATTTAAGCATTTTAAGAAATAATAGGTCTTGTTGTAAGGACTAGGTTGCAGAAGTCAGGTTTTATTCTTAATAATCTGCCAGTTGATTTTCTTAACAGTAATTAAACTGGATAGTAAAAGCTAGTTCTAGATCTCAGTGAAAAGGTTTCCTGTTAGAGGCATGAAAATGCAGGTCCTCGGTGTAGCTAAATAGCATACTTGGAAGAATAAATATTAGAAACAGTTTTTAGTGGAATAGTGTGAAACTCAAGGGACTGTTACAGTCACACCGTTACCACTTAACATTTAAATCAAAATTGGTAGAAAAAGAACTGAAAGTGATATTCCAGCACAGACGTGGAGTTATTCAAATGTTAAGAAATGAAGTAGAATTCCATCACTTTTATTTGCAAGCTTAATTAATTATCTCAGAGCTTAAATCCAACTGTTTTTTCATTAACTCATAAAAAATAAAGACTTTTTTTTTATGTATCACTAGGATATCTTTCATACTCATCTTTCAGAATCATTGTACAGGACACAAATATTGACAGTGAGTTTCATATGTAAAACTGATGTTTTAGATTTCAGTAAAAAAAAAATAAAATCATGCAATATTAGAAACATACCCACAGTTCTAGTGGTTCGCTTGTCTCTATGAATCATACCACTGCTAGAACATTAGCTGTTAGTGGACAGCCATCTTCTTCATGGGTGTTGTGGAATCAGGTATGCTAACCTGGATCAGAAGATTGATGTAGTCTTTTACTCAAGGAAATGGACTTGAAGAAAGGCATCTGTGAGCAGTTTCAGGATCTTATACACTGAGCTTAAATGTATTTTAGGTTACCTGTGATTCCCAAACTGGCACTACAATCCTTTAATCTGTCGGTCCTTTTCTGTCTTGTAAATTCTTAAGGAAAGAGCTGTTTGTGTGAAAAGAGAAATTTGCTGGTTCCCCAGAACTCTGCAAAGAGATGTCATGTGGGAAAGACTATTTGAAAACTACTATTCATAAAACATGATGCTGATCCTAATATTGATAAAGAGTGTGGGCACTGACAAGAAGTGATCTTATTCAAATATTATAAACCTTCACAAAAAGAGTTGGGAACTGTGAAAACTATGAAAAATGTGCTTTTTTTTTTTTTTAATTTTTAAGTGAAACTTTTTGTTCATTTATTCTAGACTGAGCTGCTAGGAACTCTGCAGATTAATTTGTACCTTCTCCTACTTGTGAATGTAGCTGTAAATAACACAATCACCAATTGTGATTTAATAGAATTGCAAGATCTGTAATTTGATTAATTGCTAGCAAATTTAAAGTTCAGAAGAGTTATATACTACAAGTCTACTTACAATATTGCCAAAACAGGAAATGCTCATCCATTTCTGAACTTGCCAACAAATATTGTGTGTGCTATTACCAAGGAGTACTGAAGAAGAGAGAGATTCAAATCACCAAATTACTTGATAACGGCTTGTTTCTCACTGCAAATAGTCAGAATGAAAGGAAGAAGAAATTTTTGTGAAACTGAAATAAATATAGTGGTGGATCAGATTACTAATAGAAAAGCCAAAATCTATTAATTTTAAATATTGTTCTTATTGGGAAGCAAAATGGAGCCCAGCAAATTAAAATCTTATTTAATCACTCCTTGGGGTAAGGTATTTGATTGATGGACTATTGAACAACAACAACCAAAAAATAACCATATATTCTCTTGAATGGATATGTGTTAAAATATTAAGTAATATTTCAGTTGTTTGAAAGCAAGTTTTGTGTTTGTAAAATTACAGAAAAAAATGCAAAAGATGCCCTTTAGATGATATGGTTATATACAAATATTGTAAAGAATTTACCAATTTGGTTTTTCCACATTTCTTAATCTGGTCATCTTGATTTATTCTTTTACTGCATGGAAAAAAAATCCTTACCGTCATGTTACAAATAAAACTTGTTTGTCTCTGAACTGTAGCATAAAAAGTGACACACGATTAGTTTGGTGGAGATATCTGAAAAATGATCATACAATTGCCATCACTCTAACCCTTTGAGAGTTACTCCATATTTGTATTAATAAAACCATGGCACTTTGTAAAAGAAAATCTCAGCAGTTTCTCAGTGAGAACAGTTTAAATTTGTTTCCAAATATCTGCAGTTTAAAATGGCAATAATCCTTTAAAATTGCTGAGAAGGACTGGTCTGTTGCAGTTACAATCACATAAGTAGTGGCTAAAGATTTAGACACAGAATATCTCTTAAAGGTTTCAACCTGTTATGCTTGTTTGAGAGAGCCATCTTAAAAGTGGCATACTGTAAAAATAATGAGTGAGGATTAGGATTATTTTTCCCCCTCCTTTTTTTTTTTTTTTTTTTTGGTCATGTCCTCTATTCTCTAAAAAGTAGATTCTCAGTGCTGAGATTCTCCCTTTTTTTTTTTTTTCCCAAGAACATTTTTTATTGTAAATAATAGTTTTCTGGAATGTTAGTTTCCAGTGATTCTGAGGCTTAAAACAGAGGAAGTACCTGAATATGAGATCCATCAATAGTGTCATCTAGCAAAATTAAAGATACGTTTTGAATGACCTAACTTTTCAGATGTTATTGATGTGTACAAGTGAAATGTTCATTGTGTTCCGCTTGCAGTACTCATGTGCTCTAAGGGCAGATATGTTGAACACAAGAAACAGATGTTTTCAAAAATAGGTCAGAATCAAAATAACGTAACAACATACAGTGATGACAAAATGTCATAAAATGTAATGCAGTAAATTCTGGTGCCTAAATCAAGGTGTCTTTTACCCTCTGAGGCTCTTGTATATCTGAAGCACCTACCTGGTGCTTTCCTCTAAACCACCTTAAGAAGTCCCCTACCATTCTGGACCCATAGTTAGAGCTCGAGAGTGATATCATTAATTGTATTAGGTGCTCTGCATTTATTATGGAAAGTCATGGAGCTGCACTTAGTTCAGCATTTGCCCTGTGGTTTTAAAGATGCTTTTAACAAATCAGAAGTGAATCTGCAATCCAAACACAAAACCAACTAGACTGTATAGATTTCCCTAAATCTTAGAAGAAAGGGCTTCAACATATGTGGGAATATATGTATACACTTGTGAAACTGCGCATCTTTGAATAAACACTACTTTTGATTTTGATTTGAACTAGCAGATTCCTACCTGATTCTGAAGAAAAGACATCAAATGTATTTGGTCTGTCAGATTAACATTATTAGTAAATGTGCCCTAGTCTGAAATTGGTAAAACATTGTATTTCCATTGAAAAAAAAAAAGTGGAAGGTATTCTAACTTGTCCCCACAAGAATGTGAGCATGTTTAAAAGGAGTCAAGAACAAAATTTAAACTGCAACCACTGTACAGGCTGATTAGGGAAATTAGTTTTTAATTGTTTTCACAATAATGTTTCCAGCTTGTGTGCAATAATCAAACATCTGTCATTTTTTAAGCTGTGTCTCTCAAGATTTCTAAAGGCTTTTTTGCCAACTCATCTGCAAAGTTGCAAACACTTTGGAGCATGCCTTCTGTGCGTGTCTGCTGCTGTTTCTCTTTCTTTGTCAGGGACTCCTTTGGTGTAAATTCAATTCTGAATAAATTTGTAGGTCACAGCAGTACTGAAGAGGTAAACCCATATGAAATTGTAAAGAGACTTGAGAAACAAACTGTAAAGAAACTTGAAATATGCAAAAATGTTTTTTGTACTACCAACTACATCCAAATAAGTAATAGCACAGATAGACCCGAGAAGCACATAATCAAGCAGCTGCATTTATCTTTCCTTGAGAACCTATCCATTAAAAATATGTTATGGCTTAACTCAGAACTTCAATCTTTTAATTTCTCTTAAGAGAATCCTTTGATGCCAGTTTATCTGATAAGGCAAGACATTAAGAAATGAAGGAAGAGCTTGGCAGGCAGAATTCTAATCAGTACACTACAATTAGTCAAAGCTCTGTGTCTGGTCAAAAAAAAAAAAAAAGCAACGGCTAATGCAAGGAATATTTGTTCTCTTTTCTGCATTATGCAACACACTTTCAAAAAGCTTTACTTGGACATATAGAAAGAAAACACTGAAGTTTAAGTGAAATAACTTCCCCATCTAGATTGATGTTACTGAAAGATAGGCAATGCTCTCAGTATTTTATATTTTATATACGTATGTGTATATTTCTCTGTGTGTATATATGTAGATAAGACAAGGCAGCTCTAAGAAGGTATTAGACAGTAAGGATTTGCTACACATGAGGAAATAAGAAAAGACAGCAAAATAGAATAGATTGTTTTTTTCGCTCAAAAATATTTTGGACTTGGATGTAAAAAGGACCCTACTGGATAGTGCTTTAGTAAATCCTCAGGATTGGATGTGAATAACATTATAGGCATCAATGATGCCAGGAATACTTTGTTATGAAAAACTGTATCTTCTGACAGTACAAAACTAATGTTAGGCTTTGCTGCAGTATATATAATAGGTGTGATAGCCTACAGATTTTTCTACCATAGTCACTGAACTGAGTAGACTGTTCTGTCTTAAACTTGGTTTTGTTAAGTAATGAGGTCATTATAAAAGAGCTAGAAGTAAAACAGCAAACAAAAAATCTTGGATTGAGCGATCATGGGTTGATCGCATTGATTTAATTGAATAAAAATATATCTGTAGCTGAAGTTCTCCTGCCTGACTCATTTCTCAACTTCTCTCCTCTGGGGAGAATGTCATTTTTCATTAAGAGTTAAATCAGAATAGCTATTGGTAAGCAAGTGGGAAGGCAAAACAATGACTCAGGATAACATCCCACAGCAAGTGTTTGAGGGTAGTTTGAAGATGAGTCACTGGAGAAGCTAAATAAACTGCCTTTTGAATTCACTGAATTATTTTTCAATGAGCTAAGAGGGGAAAAAAAAAAAAAAAAAAAAAAAAACAGGTTGAGAAATATAAA
>JAOWBP010051254.1:0-16150 GCA_028571105.1 Tragopan temminckii | reverse complement strand
CCATCAGCTGGACCATACAAAGCCACAAGACTGATAGCTCTGCCAAAATGTGGGTCAGCACTGCAGGCCTGTGTTTTCCATACCTTCTGCATGCAGACAACTCTCTGTTTGTTTGTTCTCATCATGTGGTGTTTTAGGCCCTCTTTTACCTCTATGTAAACAGATGTACAGAGGACTCCATAATTAAGTAGAAAAATTGGAAAAAGAGTGAGTTTAGGAGTAGGTTCTTTGTGAAGAACGGAAGACAGGGAAACAACCTTGACTTAACAGCCTCAACCTAACAGCCTCTTCACCAATGGGACTCCCTCACTCACCACCCAAGGCTTCACATGGAGAAAAGATGAGCTGAATCATAGGGCAACAAAACACTTTATATGGATGTTTCAGAAAACTGATTCAAAATACCTGGGATTAGTTTTGAGATGAATTCTAGCTAAGAGGATGGGTGTAGAATTGGTATGTCCATGATGGCAGTTCTGTGTTAAGCCACCTTTCCCCTTACAGATGTTTTTTTGGTATTCTTGATTAGCTCTGCTCAAGCTTTAAAGCAAAGAGAAAAAGCTGTATTTATATTTACCTCTCTGTGGCTGAATTCTGTCTGTGTACATCTATCCATATAAAGGCTTCTTGTTTCCAGGGTGTCTTGGTCTTTTCTAAAAGAACCTTCTGACAACAATTTGGTATCCTGAGACTTTTAGGGCTTTCTGCAGTCCCTTTGTACTAATTGATTCTCTAGTGCATTAGCATACCAAAGCTAGATTAATCTTCTTTTCATTTTGTTACTGACACCGATGTCTCTGTCAACATAGTTTATTGAACTCAGTAGAGTTTTACCACTTGTCTTTACATCCCTTAGGATGGCCTTTCTTTTAAGTAAGCCCTGAGAAAGGATACCTCTTTAAAACTCCCTCTGGTCGAGCTGCAGGGTGATATTGATGTCCTGTGGGGCATGGTCCAGTGCCAAAATCCCTCCTGCTTCATCACAGTTGCCAGATTTTCCAGCAGCTGGCACATCATCCTACAGTTTCAGGAATCAAGCTGTGCCTTTTTGTCAGGAAGAAATTAGTATAGAGTCCTCCACTAAGGGGAAAGACTCCTGGAGATGCTTTCACACACAGGCTGTGCAGACCGGACCACAGACATAACACAACAGTTTTGCAATAAAAAAAAACTTGTTTTCTGACAGGGCCAAACTTCTTCCTTGTATTATTCAGGTGCTATTGTATTAATACATTCAAAACTTGGCAACAACAGCCTTTCTCTGTTCCCATTCCTTTTGTTATCTCTTTTCTTCAGGCCAATTGAAATTTTATGACTCCTTTCTTTTCCAGAAGAAAATGCAGGGATCGAGCTGGCACTGAGAACAAAGCCCTGAGTCAGTCCGTGTAGCCACCGGCCAGCACAGTGAGAACATGATACACAGTGAGATTTACAGCAAGCCGCCCCGGCTCCACCATCTTCTGCTGTCTCCAGGAACCTTTTCCCCATGGAGTCTGTCTGTAAGGACTTTGCAGATTAACAAGAGAGCTGAAACTCCTAATAACTGCTCATTCAAAATCAGCTTTATTGTTCTCTATCTTGCCTACGTTCTTTGTCTTATATGAGAAAATTCAGGCTGAGAATTAGTTCCCATATAATTATCCAGCCTTATAAAAGAGATTGCAGAGGAGAGGATTTGTAGATGGCCTTGCTCAAGCTCATTTGTTTCATGTGACAGTAGTCTGAGAAAAGCAATCTTTCTGCTTGCTTATATGCACTGCAGAGAGAACAGAGGTCCTGCTCTGGCACCGCGTCTGCTTCTGCTGAAACCAGATGGAAATCAACGTTGATTTCAGTGGCAGATGGACGTGATCTCTTTTTGATTGCGTTTCCACTGCTTACGCTTCTTGTATAATGATCCATGCCTGCAAACTTTCTGCAGTTACTTCCACAGACATAAAGGATGTATTTGAGTAGATGAAGATTATTTGTTGATATATTGCTTGCAAGATTAGAGCCAAAGATAAATGACTAGATGCAAGAATCTTACCCAAGAGCACTGAAACAGAGCTTAGCTTACTCATCTGCTTCTGTCACATGCAGTGAATCTGATTCGTAGCCATGCTTAACTTCAGTGTTGTGCTAAATCCTTTGCAGTACCGCACTTCCCAATAGGGCCTGGAACCCCCACATCTGCAGAGAAAACCAAACAAACAGGACCGAGAATTTGATTGTAGAGCTCCCTCACACAGCTCTGAATTTAAAATTAATACAAACAAATAGATCTAACAAGCTGGGCTACTTGGAAAGGAGCTAGAAACGTAAACCAAATTGCATCGATGATATTTTTATTCTGTATACTCTCATTAAACAATGCTTTTAAGTAGATCTTATGCTTCAGTGAAGTTGAAGGGATGTAAATGCGTGCTCAAAATTCTGTAAGTGGTTGAAAGTATTGGCTAACAAGAAGGCAGGTTCTCAAAGTGCTTGGGCTGAGTGTGTGCTTTAGTGTTTTGCTGAATCAGATCTGTGGTGTCACAGAGCCTTGAAGTGATAAAGCCAAGCAGTGTTAACAGAAAACCCCCAGGATTTTTCAGAGTCTAGTGGACAATTAGATTAAAAATGCAATCCCATTTTGGGATTATGAACTGGTTTTAGTGTTTTGCTTCATCAAAAACAGAAAGAGCCCTCTTTTGCAGGCATATACAATATCTACCAGGTATCTTTCTCTGTGCTTGCACTTTCCCAGTATGTGGCATTTCAAAGTTAATGACAGCGACACTGCAGTTCAGTCTCAGTAACAAAAAATTTCCATCTCATCTCAGGAGGGCAAATCCTTCCCCTGCATTCATCCAGATTGCACTAAATTCCTACTCAAGTCTCCCTTGGGCAACTACATGGATTGTAATGATATTGCAAGCACAGCATAACATGGATCACAGCTATTGCAACTAAGCTGTGCTAACCATACATTTCAGCAAACACTTTTCTTGATTATACGCCTTATGATATATGTGCATACCTATCTTAATATACATTTTACATCTTTAAAATAGTCTTACCTCTGATGTGTTAGCTACAACCATTGACTGCAGAAATGTATGAAACAGAGCAGGCTGAATAACATCTTACCCCTGCTTTGTGTCTCCATCCCCTGTAAAATGAGATCCTACTATTCATCCGCAGCCCAATCATGCCCTCTAACACTGCTGTATTTCAAAGGGATGATTAGCACTTTGAAAGCAATGGAAAGAGCCATACAGAAGGCTAAAGGCATAAAAAGTGCCTGTTACCTCTGCAGTGACTTTGTCTGTATCTGCCACTTGATTCCTTTCAACCTTTCCTTTGAATTTAAAGTTTGAAGGTATTATGTCATCCAAGCACAGGTCCTGAAACTATGCAGTTTGCCGAGCAAAATTTCTTTGACTTTAACATAGACATAGCACCTCTCAGAAGAACTAGACCCTCTCCTATGCTTTCACTGTTATCACACAATGCAAGGCATTTGCTGTATTGTGCAACTGCCCTGGGCCAGGACCCTCTGGGCAGGCACTTGTTTTTCAGGCTCAGATGGCCCCAAATGTGAATGACCTGCCAGAAGCCAAGGCTAGCTCCTTGCAAAGACATTGGGGTGTCTATGTGCTGCACTTCTTGGGTGACAGATTTTTCCTTTTCTGTGATATCCCAGCAGTAGCCCCGCCGTCCTCATCTTTCCTTTGAGAACTGGGGTGAAATCATGCTGCAGAGTGGTGCCTACCCTGGGGCATCTCCATGTGACCCATGTGATGCTCAGAGCTGTGGTCATACAGTGCAGGGACAAGCCTGAGACAACAGGATGGAGTTATTGCAAAAATGAAGGCAATTCAGCATTTGTGAAAGTAGTCTAATTTGCCAAACCGTTGTTGGCCTCCTTTGCCTTTCATACACCCTATGTATCTGGCTTTACAGTGGTTTAGCAGTGAGACTTCGGGTCAGCTGAAATGTGTGTGCAACAACAATGACTAAAGTTGTGTAGATATGTCAGGGTTTAATTCCCTGAGATGCCTTTCTCCCTACTGGAGTTCCATGAAGACATCAGCGCATCTCCATGTGATGTAGTCAAGCATCAGGATGGACCACGCTGAAGACATACCAAGGGCTCTCCACTGGGGTTATGAGCTGCTCCTCTGTCCCCAGATCTGGGGCCAACACCAAGACATCAGCTCCAGTGTCCTCACCTCACCCTGTGCATCATTGTGGAGGTCCACATATCCTTCTGAAGGCTTCAGATTCATGATGCAATGGCTAAATACAGGGAGGGTCATAAGCTGCAGCCTTCTGCTGGCAACAGATAACTACACTGATGAGTCTAGGAGGAAAGCACAGCATGCCACTCACATGCTACTCGCTGCTGCTAGAATGGGGACAAAATCAGGTATTGACTTTCTCTGGATATATCTTTAAAGTCATGATATGTCTCTAATTACTTTTTAAAAATCACCCTTTCTCCTTCATCATATCTCCATACATAGTATCCTGCCATATTAACCTTAAAATCTACTGAAAGCAGTTGGGATCTGGACCTTCTGTGAATGACAGAGACCTCAGTAATGAGGAAGTTAGCATCTGGAAGATAAAGATGCCGTTGAAAAATGCAGTGAATGGACCTTTCAAAAGCTTGGGAAAATATCGTTGAGAATGCCCAATTAAATATGAATGCTGTTTAAAATGCAAGGGCGGAGGCAACAACAGGCAAGGAACAGCTGTGCTTGTTGAATCCCATCCCTTTGTTTGAGCAACAGCACAAATCCCCACAGACGTGGGATCTTTTTTATTAGTTTGCCCCCCACCCTGCATATACTTATCTTTATTTATAGCATCTCTAACAGCATTTCAGGTTGTATCCTTGATTTATACTATTGGAAATGCTGGCACACCGTTTTGTTTGCCTAAAAGCTAGCTAGGTGAATTGCATTAGCTGAGCTGTAATGCTGCCGTGAAGAATAGCAGATGTTTTCATTTCCACTCCTCAGCGGACAATCAACAATGTCTGATAACTTCTCTTGCTCGCTATGAGGTGGCCCAGAATCTAAGTGGGGGGTCTGGCCAGAGCACCATACGCTCCTGAATCAGCAGAATACCTCCATCAGTATTTATGCTGCTAATGACAGTGGATAGCTCAGTAATTTGGGTATTGTTTAGAGCTTTTTATGTGCTTCTAATTGCCCTGGGTCTGTTTGCCAAACTTTTTAGAGTTTTTTTGCATATGCTATATAGTCCTCTCCTGGGACTTCCCACAGGACCTCAGGCACCTTCCTTTTCTCTTTCTGAGAACTGAAAGCATGAAGTACAGATGGCTGAGAAATGTTTTTTTTCCCCTAGTGAATTTTTCCACTAAAATGGAAACATCTTTATTATAATTGAATTTCCCATAAATTCTTAATGAGAAACCTTCCACTTTTCTTAGGAAAACAAATAAGCACGCAAAACCCTCTCCCCATCCCGTGCTCAGCAAGTCTCTGCCAATCTTACCCTAGTAAAGGTTGTGTTGTGTAATGACAAGGAAATATAAGCAATACAACAAATCACTTGCTCATTCCCTGGTCAGTCTCTCTTCCTACTCTGAACTACCTGATTTAAGCAGTTATCCTTTCACTGCAGGGGTCTTCTTTCCGGGACAGTCTGCGTTATGTAGAGTCTGTGTGACCCTAACCGTGGCACCATTTGTCACCACTACCCTTCTGCTCAGTTGAACTCATTACTCTTAATTGATTTGGAGGCATTGGAGCCGCACGCGGAGTTGTAAGCCAGCTGATTCAATTCAGTATCAAAGCTGAATCATGCCGACCAATGTTGGCTGAAGTAAGATTGCTCAAGAAGTGTGGCTACTTAAAAGGGTGTTAAATTCACCAGTTTCAAGGGAGTTGCTCTTGTTTGGTGCCACTATAAACAAGAGCTGGGCTGAGCCATGAGTCATCGCCTGTTTCTTTTTTGCAGCTTCTATTTTCAGAGCAGATCTGCTGGCTTTGCTGCCAGCCAAGCTCGCAGTGATGCTTTCTGGAGCTTCTCATTCGTTAACAAGAGGTAGACTTTGATCTCAGTGGGAGAGCAGAAAGAATCAGGATGTTATGATCAGGGAAAGGATGAAACTTAATGCTCACATAGTGTTTTTAGCAATATTAAAACATATGAGTGCCCAAAAGCCTAGGTCTTGTCTCAGCTGTTAACAAACATATGAGAGCAGTCATTCAGTGGTTGCATTGGGTTTCCAAGAAAAGTGCTTTTCCTGAGTGATCAAAAAACAGGTTCCAGAGCAAATAGTTTATGGTATTACACGGTCAATAAGACAGCCAGAATGTACCCATTTCAAAAGACAGGCAATGTGGCAATCCATCAACTGAAAAACATCTGAAAATGGGTGGTTTTCCTCAAAAGGAAAATGTCTGAAGAAAGCATGTAGCTTTCAGAGGAGAAACACTTTATTGTTACTAAAGAATCCAGTCCACAAAATATTTCTAGTCAGACATTTATCATTTGAACTATCACATGTGGTCCAGCATTGTAGCTATTAAAATCACTCGTTTGCACCCACCAATCAGCAAGTCATTCTGTGGTTAAGGTACTATGTTCATATTTTCTTTTTCCACCCAAGCTGCTCATTAGCTGTTTGGGTTTTGCTTTCAAGAGCTTCTCATTGTTTTCACCAGGCCTTGAAAGCAAGATGTGGTGGGAGCCATTAGATTCTGTTTGCAGGCTTAGGGATGCCCAAGGGGAACTAAGGACAGTTGTGTCTTCCACACATACGCTGCTGTTTGGTACACTTTGTCCTGAGGATTGCCATGCTGGCAAAGACCTGTGAAAGAATGGGATGAAATTCTCACCCATGTAGGCAGCGCAGCATGAGGTCCATCCATTCCCATGGTCTACCTACGAGCCTGAATTGGATAGTGCAGTATCGTATAGCTATTGAGTTGATCTTCTGAAAATGAGTGAATTCCAGTCTTACAGCTGAACTGGTTTCACGTTATTATGAATCATCATGAAAATATTTTCATTGATCCTTGAAATAAAAAAGAAAACTCAAGCAAAAGCAGAAGAGCAAGGTAGGAATTCAGTACTTGTAGTAGGAGCCGTAACAGTACTCTAGTTAAAGCCCTATATGCCTTGATATGAAGTATGCTGAATGAAGCTGCCTCTTTGTTTCTTTCAGGCCACTTTTTTCTTTAATTTGCACTCATGCCAGGTCAGGCTGTTACACGTTTCTGTGCCAGAGTCGAGCAGTCAAACAAAATAACGTGCTGATAAAGCGAAGAGAGCTCGAGGTCTGTGAGCTTTGCTCTGGCGTATGTGCATGCATGCGTAGGCATGCCCAGGTCCACAGAAATTGGAAGAAATCCTCCTCCTGTTGGGATGGATTCTGCTGCTGCTGTGCCCGAGCATTTCCTCTGCAACCCTGTTGACTTCAGTGGAGTTACACCATCTGCATAGCAAGGATCCTTAAAACAGACCTTTGACCATTGAAGTCAATGGAAACTTCGCCACGTACACTGGTTTCATGAAGATTGGGAATATTGTTGACTTAAAATCACAATCAGCTTTCAGTTGTTATTTCTGGCCTGGGAGGGAAAGATTGAGAGAAGAAAATGAATGGAGAGAAACGGTGAGTAAAGCCAGGAGAAAGAGTTTTAAAGTAGCATCATTATTCTTTCTCAGATCAACGGGAACACAAAACATCTCCAGAATAATGTAGACTAGAATTGAACTGCAGGACTTGTATATTTTCCACTAGGAAAAACAGTATGGTGCAAAATGGTAATATGGTAATGTTTTTTAGATAATGCTCCATTTTGCAGGGAAAATTTTTCCAAGCATGCTTTGCATTCAAAGCAATTGCTGAACATTTAATGACATGGTAAGAATCAAATACTGGCAGAAAGTGAACGTGGTAAGGACCATATAATCACAAAGCAAATTCATGATTATTTTTGCCTTAAAAACCAGCACACGTGTCAAATGATATTTTTGGGTCTGCTGTATATAATTACCAAGTATTGTACACTTGAGGAGCACATAATTACTGTGTATACTCCTTGCACTAGAAGTATACAGTTACTCCCGTAGGTCCAAATTCTTCCTTTGGATGCTATGATTGACCTGTCTTGAGGGCCAAGTGTGAGCTCAAATATAGGACCTTACTGACCGGATTTTAGGGTATTTCACGTAAATAGCAAAGGCATCATCTTCCCTTGTTTTGGTTTCCTTAAAAATGTTCCGGGTGAGGCCAAGACATAAAACAAATGTCACAGAGAAACTTCATGTTATCAGAGCTGTTTTAGCTTCACAGAGATAAAGATACTTCATCTTCCTTAATATTTCTCTTGCCATTCCATCACTGCACTGTGTTGGTCTCCAAAAAAAAAATCTTGAAAATTTCAAAGTGGATGCAGGAAATAGAATGACACAGGGGCTGGAAAGCCTGCCAGACAGGCAGGTGCTTAAGTTGTTCATCTTCAGTCCATCAATAGAAAGCTCAAGAACATGACAGGAAAACACTAGGTCAACACTAAGTCAACAAAAGGCACAACAAAATGTGTGTCTGGAAACTAATGTCAGGCTAGTTCAGTTAAAAAATTAAGGTTAGTGGGTACAATAGTCAAGATAATTAGCCACTGAAGCAAACTGCTCTGGAAGCTGTGAAGCCCTCATTTTTGAAGGTTCCCTCGTAAAACACTGAATGTCTTTCTGGAAGGAAGATAATTATAAGTCATGGGGCTCAAGAGAAACCAGGAAAATGAGGAGCAGATAACCTTCTAGGCTGAATAGTTGGGTGAGTCCCTCAAGAATGCTGCCTAGTGATGTGAATCCATGGTCAAGGTCAGTGTTGAACACAGCAGAGCTATAATCAGATGGCATAGATGCATCCTACCAATTTCTATCAAATGTATGGAACTCTTAACTGGAATAAATACTTTGCTAGAAAGACACCAGTTCTATAAAGTTTTCTACTGAAAAACACCTAAAGGCCTGCTAAATCTGTTTAGTGAGGAAGGAGAATCCTTTTAGCTATGAGAGACAGAGTTAGTTGGTTTCCATCTGGTAAATATGAGCCCTGCGATTAGATGGTGCCTCTTCTTTGAAAGCATGTTGTCAAAACCTCCCTTCAAGAGGGATAAGCAGAATAGAAGGTAAATATTGTTTCTTCTTTTTGGGTTCCCCCTTTGACATATTTTTATCCCTACGGTCAGTGTCTGGCAAGTGGTCACTTGCATCTGAGGAAAGGTAAAACATCATTTGAGCAGCTGAGTCATAGAATCATTAAGGTGGGTAAAGACCACTAAGATCACTTAGTCCAATCAACAACCCAGTCTCACCATCTCCACTAACCATGTCCCTCAGTGCCACATCCATACAGTTCCTGAGCAGCTCTAGGGGTAGTGATTCCAGCACCCTCCTGAGCAGCCCATTCCAGTGCATTACCACCCTCTCTGAGAAGAGATTTTTCCTAATATCCAACCTGAACCTTCCTTGGCACAACTTGAGGCAACTACAGGACTACAAACTCAGGTCGCTTATGCTCTGTTCTCATTTTCCGTGACTCAACATTGCTGGTACATCTGAGGCATGTCCTGGCACCCTCTTCCACATTGTCATACAAAACACTCTATGCCTGAATTTCAGAAATCCTTCTTAGTCAGCACTGTGCTGTACAGTGTTAGCACTAGATAAGAGCTCCAGGTCACTGCCATTCAATGGGCGCCTGGCTTTCTCCTTCTGAAGACTATTGTATGAGGGAATAATTGCCTTATTTTCTCTGTCTTCACATTTCTACTCTGCAGTCTAGCGATCTTAAAGCAAATGCTTAATTAGAATGGATCTCAATTTTAAGCGTACTATAGGATCTTGGGAGAAATGTCAACTTTTACTAGTAGACTTTCACTTGTGCTTACCAAATCCTGCCAGTTCATGTTTTAAAAATCTCTCCGTATCACAAAAACTAATTATTTTGCTTTCAATTATCAGTGGAAAGCAGTGGAGAACTATTTTACTGTTAAGCATTATACCCTGCCTTTAAGCAGGTGATTTAACAGACCTCAGGCTAACGTCAAAGGTCCTGATGGCTCCCACACATACAGGCTACTGCACTTTACACTGCCTTCTGTCTGCTTTGCCCCAGCTGCAGGGATCTTATTCAGGATAACACCAGCAAGTATTTCCTTTGATGTTAGATAGCACTGAGTGAGTAAGTTGAAAAAGAAAGAAAGGAAAAAAAAAAAGAAAGAAAGAAAGAAAAGAAAGAGAGAAGAGAGCCAGCATTGAACCAAGAGTCCAATCCTTCCAAAAAATACAAGACAATAAATGATCTGATTTCTTGGTTTCTCAGCCAGTCTGTAACAGCCTGTTAATACCAGATTAGTTCTTGATGCTACACAGTTTTCTCCACTACCAACATACATTCATAATCGCAAAACACTGCAAATCTGGGATGTGATTTACACATGGTGCACAGGCAGGTCTGGGTAATTCTGCTTGTAAGATGCTTGTCAGTGCTGAGCAAACTCAAGTATTCAGCCTTCATTTGTGAAGAAATAAAAATAGTGGTGGCACAGAAAATATCCGGAGGCAGAGTGACTCAGGGGATTAATAACAATGGCAAATGGACCCTGTCAAGTTACAGCTGCTCACGTTTGGTTGCACAACACAGACGCTTCATATTTCCTTTGCTCAGATGTAAATGACCAACGGAGAGGTTCAGGTACATGCTTAGGAACAGTACTTGATCCATGGAAAACCAGAGAAGCCACAGGATATTTTTTGTTCAAATCACCCTAATTTTAGCTGCAAGCTCCCATGAGAAGAACAACAAAGGAAGACCTATCCCAAGCAGGAGAAGATGCACTGACACGTCAAGCTCTACATGAATATTTGAGATGCTGTGAGTAGCTACAGGCAGGCTGCTGCCTGAGGTCATGGTGTGTGATGCTCCTCCACACACCTGGGGGCATCAGGTGAAGGCAGTAAGGAAAACTGCTGCAGAAGGGTGACTGGAAGGGAACCAAAGCTCAGAGGGTGTGGAGAGGTAAAGGAACAGCATTAAGAAAGATTGTGAGTGTTTAGGTGTGCCTTGACATGAACAGGGGCTGGCTTGGCACCACGGGTTGCAGTGCCCAGGGATCAGAGGTGAGAGCATCCGCCTGCAATGCAGCTTTTACAGCACTTCTTGCCAACTTTTGTTCTTTTTTTTTCTTCCTCTTCTCAAAATAGTTACTTGTTAGAACAAGCTTCTTGCCAGGATGTCACAATCGAGACATTTGCTCCAGCTCCTGGCTGTGATTCCTGCAGCACGAGTATGCCGGGTAAATCACTCCCCCCATGGCAGAAAGCACAGTCCTGGCTGAAAGGAAAATAACAAACTTTGACTCACTTCCGTTTCAGGAACTCTTCAGTACACCCCACTATGCAATTCTCCAGCCCCCCTGGTATCAAGAGGGAATTCATATCCATTCCAGCCCTCAGCAGCAATCTTCTAGGGGATGCTTTTCCCAGCATAGCTCCTTCAGTCACCATCATTTTAAAGTGGTGCATCTAATCCTGGACCTGTGCTGACGAAGGAATGTTCTACATCAATCTGCTTGTGTGCATGTCTGTGTGATCTAGATCTCTCATTACTACTCAGTTTACAGAAGATACAAGTCTCATGCATTTTACCTAGAACATCTCAAATCTGTAGCTCAGACACCAACAGATCAACCTTTCAGCTTTTTAGGTGTGTTGCGGTATCCAGGAGTTATCCCAACTGCCTGTCATCAAAACAGCACCTGACATGAAAAAATGCAGGTGAATAATATGCATTCATGTTAGTGAAAAACGTGCATTTCATAGAATCACCGAGGTTGGAAAAGACCTCCAAGATCATCCAATGCATCCGACCACCTACCATCAGTATGTCTCCACTAAGCCATGTTTCTTAGTACTACATCTAAATGTTTCTTGAACCCCTCCAGGGATGGTGACTCCACCACCTCCCCAGTCAACCCGTTCCAGTGCATTTTTTCAGATAAGAAATGTTTCCTAATATCCAACCTGAGCCTCCCCTGGTGTAACTTGAGGTCATTCCCTCTTGTCTAATCGCTTGTTATGTGAGAAGACAGCCCTCACCTCATCACAACCTCCCTTCAGGTAGTTGTAGAGAGCTGAAGTTCTCCCCTGAGACTCTTCCAGACTGAACAACCTCAGTTCCCTCAGCTGCTCCCCATCAGACTTGTGCTCCAGACCCACTGCCCTTCTCTGGGCACGCTCCAGGGCCTCCATGTCTTTATGGGCCCAAAACAGAACACAGCACTTGAGGTGTGACTTCATCAGAGCTGAGTACAGAGGGATGATCACCTCTGCTCCTGCTGGCAACACTATTTCTGATACAAGCCAGGATGCCATTGGCCTTCTTGGCCATCTGGGCACACTGGTGGCTCACATTTAGCTAGGTGTTGACCAACTCCCCCAGGTCCATTTCCTCCACACGGTCTTCCAGCCATTTTGTCCCAAGCCTATAACGTTGTCTGGGGTTGTTTTGGTCCAAAGTGCAGACCTCAGCACTTCTTCTTGTTGAACTTCGTCCCACTGGCTCATCAATCCAATCTGTCCAGATTCCTCTGAAAGGTCTTTCTACGCTCAAACAGATTGACACTTCCTCCCAACTTAGTGTCATCTGCAAATTTACTGAGGTCATCAATAAAGATATTGAACAGGAAATTTCTCTGGTGACTGCTGGGAGGTAAGCAGGAGAAAGAGAGAGACAGTTGCTTGGGTGTAGAATGTACATGAAGAATAATTTGTTCAGAACAGAATCAGGATCCCAGAGTGGAGACTTTCTGCATTTTAGTTCCATCATTATGCTCTTCAGAATTCTGAGCTATGGCAATAAATCTTTCTCTGCTAATGACATCAAGACAGCATAGCATCTATTTATGCAAAACTGCCCTACACATACAGACACATGTCCTTCTGGTGACGGCTTGTGCTAAGAAAAATACTCAATAGATCAAGGACAGATGTGCAAATGTAAAAATATCTTCTTAGTCATCGGTGAGAATGAAACTCTGCTTACGAGCTGAAGAGAGTGAAAGGCATTTCCATGAATTCAGGAGCTGTCTCAGCAGCCTGCCTATAACAGGATGTTCCTCTCCTTAAAACTCAGACACATGTTTATGAACAGTACAGGATCCATGGAAAACCAGAGAAGCCACAGAATATTTTTCATTCAAATCACCCCCATTTTAGGTGCAATTTTCCATGAGGAGAAGAAGGAAGACCTATCCCGAGCAGGAGGAAGTGCAGCAAGAACTCAGACATCAGAAATGTAAGATGAAGATGAATGTGATCTCTTGGTGAAATCTTAGTGTAACAGAGTCCTCTTGAGAAAAGAATTTTTATTACTGCCCAGAACTATGACACAGATCTGACTACTCACTGAGATCTAGGATTCCTACTATCAGTTCTCAGTAAAACACCTAACTGCTTCTGAGAATCTGGGCTTCTGTGTTTTATTAATGCCCCCATCACAGACAAACCACTTGTGCTCTCGGCCCCATTCATACACAAACTCTAATCCTCCAGGATTTTTAATTCAAATAAGCACATCAGAGACCTTAATCTGGATCATCTAAGAGTTTCTTTGGGGTTCTTATTCCAGATCCCAATCAAAAAGATAAAGGGATGGGAGCTGAAGTATTTGCTTTTGTTGTCAGGTGTTCTGCGGTGAGAACAGTGTAGGGAGAATACCTCTGGCTGACCCTGTGCTCCTGATCCCCTCTCAGATCACATCAGTTTTGATACACAGTGCCTTCTCAGCAACAGATTACAGGAACAGGCCAGGCTGGAGGCAGCTTAGCATTGTCTTGCTGACAACCCAAATTTCAACCCAATTCTTCCTTCCTTGTTCCTCTTGAACTCTCTATGCTCACCCTGTGAGAGCCAAGAGACACAAATGGGGTTTCACATCCACAGTGCAAACAGTGGAAGTGACTAGTCACAATATCTGGCTTTCATCAGAGATGCTTGTCCCCAAGATGAGGTCCACAGAGGGGCTGTGGCAGCAGGAAGTCTGGGACTTGGCTTCATCGCTTGATCATATGAACAAAAACAGAGGGATGAAAGAGATATGCAAAATACTATGAGCTTTATTTTACGAACAGGGAGCCAGAGTGAAGAGAGTCTGAACAATTTGCTTCCTCATCCCACAGGAATCTGCAGCAAAACTAGAAACCAGCACCAGCATGCTCAGTGAGTAGCAGCCTGCACCTCCCAAATTCGGAGGCATCATGGTCTGGCTGATGCTGTGACAGGCAGCCCACGTGAATGTGAGCTCAGACTCCTTAGAAGGGCCAAAAAGGTAGCAAACATATAGCCCAGTCTGCTTGCCTAGGCCTGCCTGGTGTTACACACCTGACTCACATATGAAGCACTGTCTTTATTCTCCTGGAAAGGTAAAACAACCATAGTTGGTTGTTGTCTTTGGAGAAACTGTTTATGTGACTGTCCTCATGGCAAGAAGAGCAAGTCTCTACCTTTCTGGGACTCCCAAGAAAATGGATCTGAGTTCAATACAAGGTAGAGGTACTGCTTGAAGTATGAATATCATCCATCCTTCTGCCCCACACCATTCGGTTGACCCAGGTGAATGCAGGATATGGAGACCAGTAGGTGCCCACCAAAGTGCTTTGCAAGGTTCTGTCATAGCTGGAACCTTCCTTTGAGGCTACTGGTAGTCCACCCCATTTCTGATGCCACCTGATATGGCACTCTCCTATCAGGCAAATGTGTTTTCAAAGGGCAGCTAAATGGCACAGTCATCTGCAGCTCATCGCCAAGCTGGAGGAGTGTGCTGTGTGTTGGGTCTGATGCAACTCCATGTCTTTAGTAGCAATGTCAAGGTCAATGCATAGAGACAGCGTTTGGTTGATCTGTAGAGACACAAAGCTGGGAGACCTGCAATCCATCAGGGTGAGGATTGGAATTTAAAATGATCTTGGTAGCTTAAAAAAGAAAAGACTGAAGGAAGCGGGATGAAATTCTATAGAAGCTTGAACAAACAACTCCTTAAATTCACGTCTTTTAGTTTGAATGGTGTGAGCAGGAATCTTATTCTGCTAAATCTTGGAAAAACCTCAGATGGATTTCTATCTTCAAGTTTGTGATCATCTCTGCAGAGTGGCTTTAGCGTTCTTGAATAAGACAGAGGCTTCATGAAACAACTTACAGTGGCTATCAGACGAATTATCATCATCCCCTGTTGGTTTGATTGATAGCAAAAGCTGCTAGGATTGCAGTCTGATAGCATCAGAGTCGAACTTCAGATTTCTCCTGAATGATGGTCCCCAGAGAGTGCATTAGAGACATTCCTCCAGTGGAAAAATCCATGGTGATGTGGTTGTGCTGGATGTATTCATATCTTGCTTCTCTCCTGTGTTACCCCAAGTCACTAGCGGTACACTTCCAATAACATCAAGAGAGTTATACTGGTATGAAACTGGAAATAATGCAGTCTTTAATTAGATTATTAGGATAAGAAGAACCTGGAGTAACATGTAGCTAGAAAAGATTAATTGCAGCTTCATTTCCCAAGGTAATTCCATGTAGGATTGCCTCTGGTCACAACATGGTTTCACTATAATGGTGCTGCGTATTGTTATAAGTCAGCAGTCATTTATTTTGTGCTGAACAGACTACATTACAAAGGAGATAATCCAGTTTGCTGTCATTTTGACAGCTTGTTAATGACATAGGGCAGCATAATATCACATGGGTTCAGAATTTAACTGCTAAGCTGCAAGCATTATGCTTCACGCGTGCTGTCATTCTTCAGAAATAGTTTTTCCTTTATCCCAAATTTCTGCATTAAATTTATTGTCACTTCTGGCTAGTATCTAAAAAGCAACTAACTGATATTTTTCTTCCATGCTTGTTCAGTAATGTAGTAACAGGGAAAAAAAAACACACTGGCAGGGAACCTGGCCAGAGCCTTTGTAAGACGTAGGCAGAACAGAAAAGAGAAGAGGTCTGCCTCATTCAGAAATACTTTAAACAAATCCTCCCTTGCTTTAAAGTTATTCATGTCCTTCTTCGAGAAGGACAGGAAGTTCAGTGGTATGGAAATTATCCTTGAATCCACATCAGGGCAAGAGACAACTTGAATCAT
>JAOWBP010051253.1:33855-55637 GCA_028571105.1 Tragopan temminckii | reverse complement strand
CCTAGACCGCAATTACCTTGCGCGACGGAGACCGATTCACTCCGGCAGCCACCTATGGCAGCATCTCGGTGGGCGGTCAGACGTTGGCTCCTGGCTCGGGGCTGGCACTGATGTGAGATCCGTGAGGAAAAGGCGGCGAAGAGCTGCGCCCCGGGAGTGCAGCCTTCTGTGCGAGCAGCTGCCGCCACAGCGCGCCCTATGGAGCGTCGCGCCAGCGCAACTGCTGGCCGCCCGCGCTGCGCCGTGGCTTTTTGTCGGGTTAAGTCATCTTATTTTCCTTCCAGCTGTTGCTTGGCACAACGGAGGTGAACTCTTGGTCCCATTAGCGCGGTTGATGCTGATTTCGGAGGGCTGAGAGGTGGTTTATTCACCTCTTTCCGTGCACCCTTCTGGGAGAGCCCGAGGAGCAGTGCTGAGGAAGCCTGCTGAGATGTGACCCCACATCTTTGTCGTTTTTAGGGGAGCCTGGCATTTCCTTAACAAGAAATCGGGTGAAATAAAAGCGGTAACCCTTCTATTATTTCTAGTAGTTTAGTTGTGCTCAGTGGGTGCAATGTGCAATGAGCAGAACTGCTGGAACTGTCAGAATCCTGCTTAGAATCCTCTGGGCAGGATAAAATCAATAGGTGCTGCACAGAACAAAATGGCATTTCATGCCTTCCCCAGGGTCCTGCGGTTTCTTAGGTGATTTAGTATTGTTCAGAAGCTTGTGTGATAATCTTTTATATCTGTTTGAGTTCTGATGGCAAAAAAAGTTTCATCCCAACGCTCCTCTACAACAGTGGATCTTATTTACTATTGGAGATTTGTAGAATGTAATGTCTGACTTTGGAAACTGCTGCAATAAAAGGATTTGTAACAATGTTAACTGATTAACAGTGATACTGAAACTGTCTTTTCACATCTTACATAGGTGCCTGACGTCTGTTTGGAGAATGGGGATGTCCTTAATTTGGCCAGAAGCCTGTTTTTGTGTGTGTTTTTTTCTTGAAAGTGTCAAAATGCCTACAGAGATTTAGTTTGGTAAGTCTCTGTTGCCTTAAAACGTACTCCTTGTGTAGGTTTCATGGCATGAATGTACCAGTTACAGTTAGCAGATACATACAATACAAGCACATTTGAGAGAAAAAAAAATCAAAATTAGATTCTCAATATGTGTACAATGTGTAAAGTAGGTAAATCTGCTCCCAAGAATCCTTGCATGTGCCAGAAGGGCCATCTAGGGACATTGCTTCAGTAACAAGTGTGAAAAAGCAAACAGCATGGCATGAGAGTGGAACATCTGTCAGAAAGAAAGAAGAAAAGGATAGTCCTGGATGCTTCTGGGCACTGCTTTGAAGTGTATATGACTGTATATGTTCACTAGTCTTGATATAGAAACTGTATGACTATGAATCATCGTAGCCATGAATGTATGTAGGCAGCATGTGAGTACTGTATTTGATTCAACATCCTAAGGTACAGCAAACTAAAGCTGTTAGGCTATAAGTGTTTTTTAGATTAAAAGACTGTGTATGTCATACATATGTATATGTCCAAATCCATGTTTGTGGGATTTATTTTTTACTTTTCCATTAGGAAAACATGAGTTGTTGCTACTTCCTGGTAACTTCAAGAACACCTGGCATGCTGTCTCCAGCTATACTTTAACTCTTGCATTTACTGATTACTTTATTTCCAAATCAGCCTGATATTAGCAAATATAACTGTGTTTACATTCATTTCTTCTTAGAGAGTTTCCAATCACTGCCTAGCGTATGTTTCCAGTAATCCTTGAGATGAGCTCAGCAATGTAGAATTTACCACTTTCCTCATACAGAGGCATGGTGGTTATGCTGTCAATCCTAGCTGGTGTTTTCTGTTTCCAACATTTGTTTTTCTGTAGTTCATTGCACTCCTTGGCTTAAGACAAGCTCAAAAGCTCATTAGGACACTTTAATCCTCTGGAAAAGAGCTAAAAATATACACAAATTGCTGAAAAAGATAAATATTAGTTGCATAAAACACATTATTGAATATGCTATTTGCTTTCAAAATTTTGGTGTGCTAAAATAAAACCTCCAAATCTATCCTTCAGCATGCTGGCTTATTTTTTTTATTTCTCTCTTCCGCAGACTTGTCACTTCATTTTCTTCTGCTGCAGTGACCTCAGTAGCAGTACTTCTGAGCTTTCTTTGTTGGCGAAATGCTCTCTTCAAAACCTGAGCGTCTCCCCACAGAAAGCTAACCTTAAACCCGTCTTGAAGATTGCACGATGTTAAAAGAATGGTATATTAACAATGTTGTATATTCTTATTGTATATTAACAATAACAGCAACAACAAAACCCACAGCTAATAATCACTGCCAGAATCATCTGATTTTTAAAACTGTCTTAGGAGCTGCCTTCCAGTTCTTCTGAAATTTAGTATTGCTTTTCCCTCCCTAAGAGGCTTGGTGGATAGGGAGATTACAATACAGAAGAAAAGCTCATTCTTGACACTGCCCAAGGCACCTCACAAACCTGACAAGTTACTCAGCTTCTGCGTGTTCAACTTCACCACCTTTTAAATGGAACTGGAGAATATCTGATGTATTTTGAGAGATTTGCCCTTGAAGCAAAGCAAACATGGAACCATATCTCCAGTCACCATCACCCCAGGGGCTTTCCCCTAGAAGCAGTGTAGTTGCAAAGGCTAGGCAACTCAGTACACCTCTACCACAACACTGCAGTGTGTCAGTACTACCTTCCATGTGCCACAGTCAGATTTTTTAAGCTTTCTGTGACAGCTTCCCTGACATCTGCCTTCAGACTGCTAACATGCTTCATAGGCATGGCCATGAAATAGGCAGGTTGAGGATCCTCCCACGTTCCCAGCACTTCCCTAGGTCACATTTAGAAGAAGGTTGGTTAGAAGCAGTAGAAGACCAGGTCATAGCTTGTAAAATACTTCCTGAGAACAACTAATGATTCTTACCTATGGACAGGTGATTTGCAACTACCCATTAATAGAGCCCTCACAAAACCTCTGTAAGAGGGATTTGTACATTCTGTACTTCATGTTTTTACGATATGTTCTTCAAGAACAGGACATGTGGAGCAGATGAGAATGTGCAATTACATATAAATGCATTATGGACAAATTAAAAAGAACCAGTTCCACATGTTACAGTTCTGTAAATTTTGTATATAAGTACTGCCCCCTACTGCTCAAGAGATTTTCATAAACGTATTTAATTTTTAAAAGTTTCAACTTTTTAAAATTCAAATGTTTGTGAAAGCTTGCCTGTAGGAAAAGGACATGATCTTTTTTCTTAAAACAAAAATCTCAATGTATCATTTTTTACAAGCATAAGAAACCTGTGCCCATTCTTTTGCTAATGGGCAAATTATGCTTTCCCAAATACATTCTTCAGAATAAGCCGCATGCATCTTCTCAGGCACAAAAGCCACAGAGATAAACACATTTGCAAGTAATTGCACCTTTCAAAACTGACCTTAAAATTCTTTATTCTGAATTATGACTACAGGAATGCAAAGGAGTAGAAAGATTTCAAATTGTAGAGACGTGACGGTAACAAGAGTTAGAGTTAATTCCCAAAGTAAAGGCAAAGTAATCAAGCGTTCTTCAGTAAATTCTTGTTGATATTATCTGTTCATTCTGTAGTACATTTGCTTGGAAATTTTAAGGTGCAAAACATGCTTGTGTGAGAGCAAGGTGAAAAGGATAAAGTAATGCTATTATAGTCAGAGCATTACTGCTAGTGCTGAGGGCTATCACCTTTCTAGGGAACTGCTGTCATGCCCTTGTGTGATGTAGTCCAAAATATTTGATGTATGTCAGAACTTACATCCAAACAGCCTCCTTTTAGAATGTGGCTATATTTGTCTCTGGTTTCGTATCAATAGAGATTAAAGAAAAAAATCGTAGTTGCACAAAATGTTATCAATTTAGGAAAAATTGTGCTTTTCTGTCGTGGTATAGAATAGTGCCACCTGCTCTGGTTTGAAAGCAACTCCCTCTTAATACCTCGTTGCACAAGTGATATTTGGACCTGATGCAGCAGACAATAATATCCCTCAGTTTCCCTGTGGCTTCTGGAAAGCTGTATTAAGATGTCTGTACATTTGCCGTGGAGGTAATGTTTGTCTTCTTAAAGACTGCATTACATTGCCAGATACCAAAGGGGTTTTAAGAGACATCAACATCAGACTAATTAATCCTTAGACCACGTTTCTGAGCTAGGAAATATACTGGTGCTTATTTTAGGGACAAGGAAACTGAAGCACAGAGTCTCTCAAGCCTTCAAGCAAGTACTTAATTGCTTATTATTAGAAAGTGGATTTAACATCTGCAAAATCAGGAGCACACTGAATGTATTTGTACTCGAAGTGTGTAATAGATCCATCCCACTGTGGAATCATTAAGCAGTGCCCGGTGCCGTGCACGCTGCTGTTACTGCTATTTGTATGTACGTTTAGTGATGCATCTGTATGTCTTCACAAGTGCTGAGGTGCGTTCTGTTTCTTGGGGTTTTAAGCACAACACAAGACTGAAATATTTCGAAGGGACTCCAACAATTACCTTCCACAAGAAACTTGAAATTAACTCCATATCTTTCCCTGGTGGCTCACACTTACAGAGATGCAAATCGGGCCACTTAGCCAATAGTGAATTTCAAAACAAAACCAACCAATCAGAGGAAAATAAAGCATTTAAAATGGCTTCTGTGGCAGGTGGGGTCACTTACATCTTGTAAGGGTTTCTGCTGCTTTTGTGGAAGGCTTGTATGCTGCTGAGAAGAGTATAGGCTTGAGGCTTGTGGGGTTGAGAGAGGCTGTTACTGGTTGTGATTTGTTGTTTGCTTCAGGTAAGCAAGGCCCTTTTGTTGTCTAATAACTTTTCTACTGCTTTTGTTAGAGAGTATAGTTTCTATTAACTGTGATGTTGCTTTAAAAGTGGGTTATGGAGTAAAGATAAGCAGTGTTTAATAGGAGAGCATTCTCTTACTTGTGCTATAGCTATTTCAAGTTTCAGTTTGGAGAACTTTGTTATTAGTTATCTCTGTGCTTTGCAAAGAATCAAATGTCTGTGAACCACAATATATTTTCCATACCAAAATGCTTTTCCTTCATCTCTAGATGTGCTTTAAAAAAACAAACAACTTCTTTCTCCTGAGAAGTGTTAAAGTGCAGTAACTCCATCTTTTTTTTTTTTTTTTTTTTTTTGTAGCTTTGTTGTGAGGCTTGCTGCAGTGCTTGTAATGTGCACTTATGAAGTTGAAGTAGCCTATAATAATTCTTGGTCATCTTCTACATGGAAAATAATGCTTTTTGTCTTCTGAAAATTAAAATTCTCATTTAGCCTGGGCCCATGATGAGAGCAACTCTCCAGCTGTGGAACTGCAACTCATGATTGAGTCTCTGTCACTTCTGTGTTTTGAGACCAGAATCTGCTGTGCAGGTTGAAAAACTGTGTGCTTGTAAACTGCTTAGCTAGTGAATTCTGTTGGTGCTAATGCAGCTTCTTGGTTTGTCTTCCTATGGATTTTTCTTTATATCAGCAGCATAGTTCTCAGTAACTGCTATGATAGATTAAACACAAACAGTTTCTAGAACAAGTACGTAGAGCCATTTTCCTTACAATTGTCTTCCATGATTATGGTTATAGAAGAAAACTCTGATTTCTAATGAACTTCCTTTTCCTTGCTTGTTTCTGTTGTGAGAGGCATGGAGCTGAGCAAACATCCTTTTGGCTTTAAAATCTCACTATGCAATACCTATAAAAATGGATTTATCAAGTTTCCCTATAGGTCTGGCAACTAAAATGTCCTGTAAGTTTTCTTCCCTTAAATGTACTGCAGTGCATATTTCAGAGGAATAATCCTACAGAGATGCTGGTGGCCTAAGTGCCTCTTATGTCTTATGTGACTTTGCTTGCTGCAGAGTAAGCTGCCGTACTGGTGTGCTTTGTGTAAATGTTTTTTATAGCGTACTCAAAGTGTGTGCTGCAGTAGTTAGCTAGCAATTTAAACTCTTGGTTTGTATGTCAGCTTTGAAATGGTGTATTTCTTTGGGTGTGTAAGTGTATTTATTTTCTTTCTAATCTGTATGTGGGTGCAATGGCTCTGTATCCT
The DNA here is from genome assembly GCA_028571105.1 of Tragopan temminckii. Classification (NCBI taxonomy): domain Eukaryota; kingdom Metazoa; phylum Chordata; class Aves; order Galliformes; family Phasianidae; genus Tragopan; species Tragopan temminckii. The sequence continues at coordinate 49,520 of JAOWBP010051253.1, read as the reverse complement.
TAAATGCTTATTTATGATAACCAGTAGTCTGCTTTGCCTTGGGAGGAGCTGATCTACTGAGCTGGGTAGTGAAAGGATTTTCAGGACACTTAATTCAAAAAAAAAAAAAAAAAAAAGCAGTAAATTGTATTTGTCATTTAGTCATATTTGTAGTGACTTCACTCCAAGGGGATTCCTTTAAGTATTAGTTAAACTGGTCCTGATTCTTGGCTGTGTAACTGTATGACCTTTGGAAGTGTATTTGGTGTCCATGTAGACAGTATTAAAAGCAGTAGCTGAGTTGTCTTAGCTTAATTGTGCAGGGAAATACTGTTACCCCTGGAAGGATGGGGGCTTGGAAGAGTTGGCATTTGGTAGCTTATTCTGCCTGTGTTAGTTCTGTGCAAGAAGTTTAATGCCTTACCTTTCCTTGATTGACTTCTCCCTCTAGAAACAGGACTTAATTATTTTAGATTACTTCCTGGAGGGTAGTCTATAATAGAGATATTTCTATGTGTAATGCTTAATTCTCATAATAAGGCTATGAGAAATCTATTGATATCCTGCAGCACTTAGCTGTTAATTGGATATTGAGAGGATGCCTGTTTGAGTGTGGCTGTTCTTGGCTTTATGTGGTCCCTCCTGAAAGGGTTGTTGTGTTTTTATTGTTTTTCTGGGGTGGGGTGCAGTCTTTTTAATGTTAAAGTCTGAACAAAATGACTGGGGATTTAACACAGTCTGAATGCTGGATTGGTTCAGCAAGAGGCAGTGTAGGTTCTGCCCTCCCCCTCCACTATCTGTTCCTGCAAGCATCTCTCCTGTAAATTGGCTGAGGGGATCAGAAAGTGCAAGTCTCTTCCCTTCAGACTCACTAGTGAGGATTCAGCAAAACTTGAGCAGCAAATTCCAGAAGCACCAGACCTCTGACTGGGCTGCAATTCTGAAACAAGCTCAGCTGTGTAAAGACCACGAGCATTCCAGAACATGCATGGGGATGAGCTGTGGGGATGTAGAACAAATAACACAGGGTGAGTTCAGCCTGACACCAGGAATCCAGCTGACTGCTCTGGATTCTCATTCTCTTTCAGAACGAGGACATGGCAGACACAGCACCAGCAGAGGGGACTCATCTCAGGACTACTTGCTGCCAGCTGTTCAATTCCAGCATGAGGGATGAAGCAAGAAGGCTGAGGACTTTCTCACAGTGGCCACGCAGCTCACCAGTGTCTGCCTGGGATTTGGCCAAGGCTGGCTTTTTCTTTGTGGGTCCAGGAGATCAAGTACAGTGCTTCAGCTGCGGTGGCATCCTGAAAGACTGGGAGCCTGGTGATTGCCCAATAGTGGAGCACCTGAAGTTCTTCCCTTTCTGTAAATTCATTTGTCATGGAGCTGTTTGGAACCAACAGGTTCCTCTTCAGGGAGTGTTTGACAGTGTAGATGGGCAGTTCCTCAGCCTCTTGCAGAGGATAGACAGTGAGGAGACAGCCCTGCCCAACCAACCAGAATACCCAGAAATGGTAACAGAGGAGATGAGACTATCAACATTTCAGAACTGGCCACAGTATACCGAGATGCATCCTGAGCAACTGGCTAGAGCAGGATTCTTCTACACAGGTAGGAACACCCAGTAAAGTCTCTTATTTCTGTCTGTGTAATGCTGTGAGACTACATTTATAAAATTCCTGTATGGAGAATCCATAGCTGAACTTCGATTTACTATATCAAATGTTGGAAGAATTGTCACTTCTTAACAAGGGCTAGAAAGGGAGAGGAGCTGAGCTTACCTCCAGCAAGTTCTGTTTAACTGGACTGCTCTGGAATGCAAATAATGAAGTCACTGGAGGGTCTGTAAACAGTGTTTGAGATCACTTAACAGTGTAGTGTGAATGTTACACTTGCATTGTAGGTCAACAGAGAAAAATGTGTCACAGAAAAAATGTGTTTGAGGGCTCTGATAGAGTAGATGTGGTCCCTTGTAAAGCAGAATCAGCTGTATTTGTTTTGCTGTTGTACTTTATCTTCATAAAGGCAAATGTGTTGCAAGGGTACTTTCAACTACTGTGTTGGTTCAGATTCAGTACCCTGTAGTAACTTAGAATGGTTGTTGGTGTGGCTGTTTTAGGCGCTGCTTGTGACTTCATGCTGAAATATTTTTTTAACTTTCTGGTGGTGAATCTCTTCTGGCTCTGTTCTGATGGTATGAATGTATGTAAATCAGCTGATATATTCTTATACCAGCTTGTAGCTACCTAGACATCAAAGAAAGCTTACTGAATTTGCAGCTTTTTTCCTAGCTCAAGCACTACTTTGAAAATTGCTGCATTTTCTTAGCTCTTATTCAAGTTAGCTTTTGAAGATGCCACTGTGTATTAAAGTTCTTGCTTGTGCAAGTGCTTGCAAGTGCATCTGGTATAGTTATAAATCACATCCTTCTGTGTGTGCTGTCTTTCTTACCACTTGGGCAGAATTCACTTCTGCTGGTATCTGGTTTGGATGCTGATGAGTCCACTACTAAGTCTTTTCTTACTAGCAGGAATGGAAAAGAAGTAAGTTTTAAATCAGTTTTACCAGAATGAGAGTGTGTGCTTCAAGATGCATCAAACCTATTTGTTACCTGTGCTTTTAGAGGAACCCAAGGCACTTCTTGGTATGCTGTGCTTTGTAAGCTCTGTCTTGCACTCCAGCCTTCTCAAAAATAAAAAAAAATACAAACTTGAATAAGATCTGTAAGATGGCAAATTTGGCTGTCACTGTGGTTTGTTGCCATAAGGACTTGTATTATCAAACTAAAAAATACTTTTGAGCAAAATATGCAATATTTCTTATTGTATATTTATCTGTGTATATCCTCAGCTGTTTCTCTTAGAGAAGGCTATGCTGGCTAGGAAGCAAGTCTAAATACTGTTTCCTGGACTGAGAAGTTGGAAAAAATCTTTACAGTACCTTCATGATTGACTGTAATTCAATACTGTGGGGGTGGGGAATCCTTTTTGCTGTCTAATATAGTGATATTTCTGTTAGAAACATCCCTTCCATATGGTAAAGGAACCTATGGGTTTCATATTTCTACATCAGTAGTAGACACAGAAGTGTCTATAGACTAAAACACTTTCTTGTGTGTGTGGGGAGGGACTGTATATCCCAAATGTCTCACGCCCTCATTGCTGAAGTAAAATTGTATTACCTTTCTCTAAGTACTTGGTAAAGATGAAAGGGAAGGGCAGTCTTAAATGAGGTGATTTAAGATGTGGCACAACAACATGCACACTGGAAAGTCAAACAGATCTGATCTTTCTGTCCAGCTAGAGGAAGTGGCTGACTTAAGTCAACTTCTGCAAGATTTTCACTGAAATTGTAACCTTGCTGTAAATCCAGTTAAATATTAAGAATCTGCACCTATTTGCTCAGGGTGCAGCAGTGGAGGTGAAGCAGCGTGTCTGTAACAGAAGAGCAATATAGTCATTACATCTGATCTATTGCTTTTTTCTTTTAAGTTGTGAAGCATAAAAAAAGAGCAGCTTGACACAGAACAAACTATAAAGTAGTGTCTGGAGCTGAGATCCCATCTTCTGTTGGACTGGGTCACTTGTGGAGCAGCTGAGTAAGAGCCCAGCAGAGAGACTCACTTTAGGGATCATTAGGAAGCAGTCTGTTCTGGCACTCCCCTGCTGTTACTTGAGCTGGAGAACTCTGGAAATGAACACTCAAATAATTCTCCTAACACAAGCGTGTTTGGAAGATTGTGTCTGTAACCCACACTTACTGGCAGACTTCACTGAAATTTTCATCAACCTTCAGTTAGGGCACTTGTAGACAGTTCTTAATTGTGCTTGGCTTTAATTCCACCTCTTGAATGGTGAGGTGACCCACAGTAGCAGGGTGGGATAGCTTGGGAATGTCCGGTGTCAAATTTTTATGCCTATAAACCAGAAGCAATGTATGCTGACTATTTGACCAGCTATTGATTTATGGCAGATCATGGTAAGGAAATAATGTTCATAGGTATAATTACAGCTGTACTCTAAATCCTGGCAAGAGGGGGCTGGATAGTTAGTGTACAAGTGAACTGTGGTGCTCCCATGCATGCTGCTTGTTGCCTTGTGACCCAGTTCTGGAATTAGCTAGCTGCAGCTTTGTGAGTTCTGTCGTCTTTGTGCCTCTAAACAACTTGTGTGATGCTGATAAGCTGTCATGTGCTCCTCTGTTCTGTAGCCTGTGATTTGTGCTGAGCCTCCCCAGGTTCTGATTAGAGCTAGGAGAGCAGAGGTTGTATCAGATAGTAAATTATCTTGTGATGTCTTTTACAGGCCAAGGTGATGTGGTGAGGTGTTTTTACTGTGATGGAGGTATGAGGAACTGGGCATTTGGAGATGACCCTTGGAGGGAACATGCCAAATGGTATCCAAGGTAAATGTCTTGGCTTACAAGTGTCCCTTGTAGCAAGACCAAAAGACGCATGTGCATTGCACTCAGTTACTCTTCTGTTTTGTAAGGCAGAAGTACTACCAGCTGAGAGGCACAGGTGTGCTGGTAATGGCATAAAGTGATGGTACTGCTTGCTTCTAAGCTTAACCCTACTACCTTCTTACCCACTCTTAAGAGGTTCTGCACTAATATATTGAAATCTTTCTGCTTATAGGTGTGAATTTTTGTTGCGATCAATGGGGAGAGAATTTGTTAGCAGAGTTCAAGAGTCCTTTGCCAGCACTCCACCTCGAGTGAGTCATAAATATTTTGTGTGTAGTGAATGAGAGTTTGTTGTTGGGAAGTTCTGAGCGCACTTTTCTTGTGGCATTTTCAGAGAGATTCCAGGGATCAGATGGGACAAGGGTCCTCTGCTTACCAAGGTTAGTGCTGTTTTGTTTAAGTGTTGTATCTTTCTTCTACCTCACTCTTGCTTGTGTGTTCAGAGTTGGTGTTGATATTCTAGAAGCAATTCTCCTTTATTCTTGGGAAGTGGTCTCTAGCACAAGAAGTACTTGTTCTTGTGAGACCTGCTAGCCTGTTTAAGACCAATTGTATTTAGCTAGTCTGGATAATGACTTGTTTGTCTCATCTTACTTCTACTTGTCTGTTCTGTGATGCTTCTGTCTGAATCTTTTAGACTACAGCATTTTAAGCAGGCCAGAGAACAGCTAGAAGGTTCCTGCTGTTTATGAAAGCATTAGTCTTGGGGATCTATCTTCATCATTTTCTACTGGAAACTTAAGTAGATTAAACTTGGTTCCTGTAACTGTGGAAAACTGATTTTTCTCATTCTCTTGAAGATCCTGTCTGATAGGTGAGCTTAAAGATTTAAGCCTTTGAATGAACTGCCAGCAGAATTTTGCATTTCAGTATTTACTGATGAATGTTTCTGCTAGACTGAGGCAGAAGAGGCATAAATTGAGAGGTTCTACTTGATCATCATCAAAACAGTTCTGAGATTTTGGCTGTTGGACTGGAGCCAAAAAATGGGAGGCTTAATCACTGATGCTGGACAATGAAACATCTGAAGTTACTCTCCTGGTTCTTGAAAATTGCTTTTGTTTTTTTTTGAGTTATGATTGGAAGTGGAAACTGTAAATCTTGATGTTGCTCTATCTACATAGGTAACTTGAATCTTTTGAAATTAATGCCATTTCATATGTAATGGCTTCAGAGAGTAGCATACTTTTTTGTGAAGAGTCTGTTTACTACTTTGCAGATCTCTTAAGGAACTGGAAGTTGCAGACTCTTCCTTCTCTGGATCAGTTTTCTGTAGCACAGAATGTCCTGGAAATGGGCTTTAACCCTGCCTGGGTTGCTAGCCTGGTAGAGAATAAATACATATTGACTGGAACTTTCTACCTTTCTGAGTCTGAACTGATCTCTGATCTGCTTCGGCCAGAATGGGAAGAGAGCAGCAGTGCAAAGGAAAACAGAGGTATGCTTGGTTGATTTGCCCACCCACATTCTTGGTGGATGTTCAATCTCTTATTCACTTCATCTTGAGCACTGTTGTGAATGTCTTGTGGGTCTGCTTTCTCTCTTCCTAGACTGGAATTAAGAGTAGATATATACCAAAGGCTGCCTTTCTTCAGGAGGCTCAAGAGTGAGATACTTCAAAGAAACCTGAAGGGTCTGTGATTACTGGAATAACTGATACAGATACAGGAACTGTCACCAGTAGGTTGTGGTGTAGATATCTTTGATGTTTTCTGCAGCCCTTAACTGCAGTAGCAGGTGTGCATTATGTGGGGCTTGTGCACAAATTACCATCTCTAGGTGTAGCTGACTAAGGCAGTTGCCTGAAGCAAGGCTTTTAGTACGTAGTCTAAGTCTATTTCAGATTGCATCAATGACTTCACTGGAAATAGCTGCACTTGGGTAATACATATTCTACTCATCTATGTCTATTGTGGTATCTGTTGTATGGAGTCTAAGTGAAGTTTATTTGAAGATGTTCCCCTGTAGCATTTCTTTAGTAGCAAGCCTGCTCTCTAAAGCTACTGTCTCCATATTAGTCTGCTACATCTAGCAAGACAAAAATGAAATGACTTCCACAAGGCTGAGAGTAATTAAACAGTAGCAAAGGAGCAGGAACAAGCAGCTGATGACTCTTGTCTGATGGAAACCATAGAATCATCACAAAATGGCTTGGGTTGAAAATGACCATAATGATATCTAGTTTCAACCCCCCTGCTATGTGCAGGGTTGTCAACCAGCAGACCAGGCTGCCCAGAGCCACATCCAGCCTGGCCTTGAATGCCTCCAGGGCTGGGGCATCCACAGCCTCCTTGGGCAACCTGTTCCAGTGCATCACCACCCTCGGGGTGGGTGGGGGAAGCTTTGAGAAGATGATAGGCACAGGCATGTGTTAACCTCCTTATGAGGACATACTGGCATAAGCACCAGGGAGCATCAGCTTGACCAGGCTGAGTGTGTAAGGTTGACAGTTCTGTAAAGACTGACTGAAATAAGGATATTTCTGCTCTTTAAGCAGCATTGTCTGAAGAGGGTGGAAAGGAATATGTTTAATGCCTTCTTTCCTGGTTAAACAGATGCAGTTCAGAGAGAGACTGACTCATCAAGTTCAAGAGGAGAAATGCAACCTGTGCAACAAAAAGGTGCACTGGGGTGACTGTGGTGGGAGAATTGTGTGCAGACATAATCAGGACAGCTTTTGTAGTAAAAGTATCTTAATCTTGAAAAGGAGTGTGCAGTAGCCTGGACTGTGGCAGAATGTAGAGATCTTACTCAGGATTTAGAGCTCCTTTGTGATGCAGACTTACCTTAAAACAGTTTGGGTTTTCTTTAATCAGGGATATGTATTGAAGTACAATGATACTGACATCTGTCCCTGCTCAGTCCATAGTGTGCAGGTATGCCAAGCCTTAAGCAGATAAGCTAGAGTTCATAACAGCTGTAGCTAATGATGCTTAAGTGAAATCTGCTTGAGAAAAGTACTTCTGCTGTCACTCTGGAAAAAATGAGCAGTTGCTCTGACTTCATTAACAAAATGATCTGATCTCTGGAGCTGTTACAATACTAACACTTTGTGTTTTTTCTTTTGTGAAGAGGAGTCTCCACTGAGCACAGAAGAACAGCTCCGACGCTTGCAAGAAGAAAGGATGTGCAAAGTGTGCATGGACAGGGATGTGTCTGTTGTATTTGTTCCCTGTGGCCATCTGGTAGCTTGTGGAGAATGTGCCCTCAACTTGAGACTGTGTCCTATCTGCAGAGCAGTCATCCGAGGAAGTGTGAGGACTTTCATGTCCTGAACCGCAGTGTGCAAAAAGGAAAAATAAGCATCTAAAATACACTCCTATGCCAGCAGAGAAACAATTTGTTACTGGAGCAGTCTTATTTGCAGGATAGCTTGGCCTAGAACTCCTTTCTATGCAGAGTGCTTCTGGTAAGAGCTGCTGATTAGCTCTGATCTTGCTGTAGGACTGCTTCAGAAAAACTATGCCAGTTTTCTTTTTGTCCTTCAAAATGAGGTTTTTGCTGGAGATAATCCTCCAAATACTTGAGGATCCCTTTTCTGCACTGAAATCAAGAGCTGTTTTTAGCAGTCTGTCTGGTTCTCTTCACTTAGGAGTTTAGAGAGTATCCTGCTAGGGCTGATGGATTCCTTCAGAAGTGTGAGTGAAGTTAGAGTACTTTTATACCAAATGAATTCTGTAGTAGCTAGGATATTCAGTAGGAATGTATTGAGAGGGGGAAGTAGAAAGGAGAATCTAGCTCTTCTGAGGCTGAATTGTTTTTTTTTTTTTCTGTTGAATTGTCAACAGTTGGAGAAACTATTCTTAACAGTACTCAAATCTAATTAACCCTGTTGTGTTTCTCCAACCTCTCTGCTCTCAGCTCATTATCCTCCTAGACAGATGTTGAGAGACTCTCCAATGCTCCTGGTCACAGGATGATCTGAATCTCTCTTGTGAGGCCTCTTCACTGGCTGTTAGGGACTAGTCTTTTGCTAAGAGAATTCTTTTCAAAGGAAACTTTTTTTTAGGGCTTCTGTTTGCTGGCTAAACCAGTTTTTAATGTAAATATAATACTCTATCATGTAGCAACAGACTTGTAAGCATGCTAACTGCAGGGAAGATGTTTTTAAAATTTTCTGTTCTGTTTAACTGAATAAAGGGCTTGTCTTATGAAGGTCTGAGTATCTGATTCCAGTATAATATCCTACTGGTGGGGGTGGGATCCTGGAATGTTAGAGGGGAGCCAGGCTTAGATATGAGTTTCCATCCTTCACAAGCATAAGTGGGAGACGCAAATGGTTACCATCCATTAATTTCCTTTGAAATACAAAAGACAGTGTGGGATCTCCAGATTACTGGCTGCAAGACAAGGGAGGATAAGGACCAGATACATGAAGTTGTGCAAGTGAGAATAATTCTGCATCTGAACTTGATGGAAAACTTTAGTACCTGTCACTTAAATAGCATCTATGGAGACTGGAGCACAGGCTCCAACTCTGGATACCAAACAGGACTGAAGTCTCATCCCTGGGCAGTATTCTTCATCTTTTGTTTTCAGGAGAAGGTAATTCTAATGCAGCTCATGGCAAAGATGAAACTACTGGCTGAGCAGGTTAAACTCTCAAACTCTGAGGGTTGGTGGATCTCTGGTACCCAGCAGCTCTTGTAGGGAAGAGTTGTACCACTGTGCTAAACTAAGTGTTGTGGCAGGGTTCAAGCTATCATTGGCTTTATTTCGCCACTATAAATAACAGCAAAAGCTGCCTGCATTTTAAGTGGATGTGCTAATCTGTGAAGGGAGGAGTGAAAAATAGCTCAGTGTTGGAGTAGTGGTATTTCCTCTTTAACATCGACTCAGAGCCTGGAATATAACCTAGCATCAAAAGGACTACAGGGTGTGAAATTGCCCAGCTATTTCTAGGATTGTCCTGAAGGTTTTTAAGTGTGGGGACTCTGTTTCTATGGAAAAAATGTCCCTTCAGGAGCAGCTGCAAGTTGATTATTTTTTTTTTTGACTGTCCCAAGTGCTGCCTATCCCCAATAGAGGGCACTCCTAGCCTCTGATAAAGGGAACCCCCTTGTGAAAAGAACTTGCTCCTTCATCTCATGGCATGCTGGAGATGCAAACAACTGTGAGTCGCTGCCCTAACAGAATATAGGGTTATTGTGTAGTCTTGCAGTACTTAGAGTAAGTCTAGTGCAAGCCAACAAGTAGAAAGTTTTGTCAGAGTGCAAAGGATAAATGTTTCTGCTTACAAAAACTAGAGGAGGTACAAAGAAAAGTGCATCATTGTATCTTTGACTTTTAGCACTTAATATTTTTATTTTTTTTAATCACTTCCTTGCACTTTCCTTCCCTAGCATGGCTTCTGGCTTGGCTTTTTTGTAAAGCATTATTCAAGAATCCCAAATGGTCTTAGACTAGACAACACAAAGAATTACAACAGCTTGTGGAATGCTTCAGCCAAAGAAAGCCATGGATGGCAGACAAGCACTCTTTTCCCTGCTTGATGCTTAACATCCTGGAAGATGTAACTAACAAAACGGATGCTGGTTTTTTTTCTTTTTAATTATTTGCTGCAGCTTATTAATGCAACTTAATTACAGTTCTATTGCCCCTTTCTTCCTCCCCGCTCCCTCCCCTCAAAATTATCCTGTCATAAAAATACCTTCCAGCAGGAAGCTGTTGGGCCTGTGCCTGGAGTAAGTGTGGCTGCTTGGCAAAGAAAGCAGGTACAAAAACATGATCCACAAGAAACTAGGCATTTTCCAGTGTCCTGCAGCTGTGCACATGGCTATACCAGTAACTTAATGTGGGTGGACAAACCCAGAGTAGGCTCTAGCTGCTGTAAGTTTGGCATGTTGCAATGGGGTTAAGCTCCATACCAAGTACAGATTTGGCAATTGTACTTGTTTTTTTTTTTTAGCTGTTCAGCATTTATAATAGTTAAATCACAATGTTAGAATCCAAGCCAAATTCCTTACTACTAAGGAGCTGATAACTGATAAGGAGCAGAGAATGAGGGAGTCTTGGATAAAGGGGAGAAAGGGAAGATCTCTTATCTACAACATTAAAAAAAAAAAAAAAAAGGGTGGGGATGTGTAAGAGCCTAAACTCAAATAGCCCTTGCCTAGTTTTATACAGGCAGGGAAAAGTTGAAGTTGTATTAAGGGGATTTAGGCTCTTTCCAGAACAGAGGAAAGGAGAGAGGAAAGAAACTAACTACAAAACATATGAGATGTCCCAGGGTGTTGCAGTGTTTCCTTCTCTGTGGATCCATGGTGGAAGGAAGCAGCTCCGACTTCTCCTGCATCTCTTGAGACAGGCTCCTAGTGAACTTCTGCCTGAGGATTTCCAGTCTGTGCCATTTGGCTAGAACCACCTACTGTAGTAGGAATGGTTCATCAGGGCACTTGTAGAGTTAAGAACAGACTGTGTGGTCATCCTTCAATGTACATTCATTTCATTTGAAAAGAAGACAAGGAAAAAAAAATGGAATGGAGTTCACCATCCTGCATTTCCTCTGCCATAGACCCAGGCCACAGGGGATTATTTCCTGCAGCACCTTTGGTGGAGTGCAAGATTTATCCATCCTCTGGCTCCTCATTTACGCAGGCCTGGAGAGAAGAAAAAAATGAAGGCATGACATTATTACCTTAAGTTAAAAAGTTTTGTTCTACATTAAACTGGAAATTGTTTTTTTTTCCATTCCAAGTTTGTAAATATGGGTGACTACAGATAAAGAGTAGAATTGAGGAATTGGATACAATGTGGTTAAGTCATCTTCAAGACTGGAAAGAATATTATGCATTTCCAGACTTGAATATACTGCAGTTAGAGTAGGGAATAGATGTGAGCTGAAGTGTTAGATCCATGTATTGTGAGCCTTGGAGATGCATAAAACTTGGTTAGGAATTTTAAAAGCTAGGGATCATCTCTGGAATAAAGTAGCTCTGTAAAAAAGCGTATCACTGCAGTTTCAGTGCAGAAGCATAAGCATATCTACTTCTGTAGCCAGCAGTAAAGATGAGAACATTTTCAGCTGAATCATCACCTCTTAAACATGTAGCTTCAGGTTGATAGTCAGCAATTTTTATTTTATTTTTTGTTTGGGAGGGAAGTCTACCTAGAAAGAAAAGCAGAAGCATTTGTGTATGTGTAGCTTTTCTTTGGTTTTGCCAAAGTGGGCTTTTTTTTTTTTCCTGTTCCAGTAAAGGTTTCCTTTGTAAAGTGTTCTGATCATCAAAACAGTTAGGACTTTATTTTTTTGTTTCCTCCAAAGGAAGCTTTAGTTTTTCATGTTCCCTCCCACAGTGCTTCATACCTGTCTGCTGTACTGAAGAACCTACTTTCAACCTGCTCTGTTACCTGCAGTCTGCTCCTGTAACTCTGCATGCCCACAGCTGCTTCATGCCTATGGCTAACAGACTGACTGCACCATAGAAGAATTGATTAGGAGGTATCAAAGTGAGCAGTTAGCAATGAGAGCCTGTAATCATTCAATCAACCAGTGCCTCCTGTTGCTATCCTGTCAATACTGAAGTCAGCATCTGATAAAAGTCACACCCTTTGTTATCCTATGGACTTTCAGAGAGGTAGATGTGAGGGAAGCAGAGTTAGTGAAATCAAGCTATGTAATTAAAATCAAATTAAAGCTTTTAAGTTACTAATGTGATGTAGTACTCAGTGCCAGACTGAATTAATGCTATGGGCAGGAGCTTTACAAAACTGTGTTTTGCTGCTGATCCTGGAAGTATGGCATTCAAAGGTAGGGAGATGTGTTGCCCTTCTCTATATCTTTAAAATGAATAGAGGCTACTTCCTGACATCTAGTGAGTTCTTGATTTTTTTGCATTGAATGATGTCCAAAACTATGCTACAAGTCTTCTGCTTTATAACTGAGCTTACGTGGCATTGATGCTTGAAACAAATTGAGATGTCAGAAGAATGGTTACAGCCTGCAGGAAGTGCTGACCGGTTATCAGGATGATCTGAACCTCCTGCTGTCTTGGCAGGCATTACAGATTACTTGAAGATAACAGCTTTAGTAAGAAACTGCAAGGCTATGTTTGTTGACCCTTCTGCAGTTACAGTATGAGAATGCTTTTCTTTGCTTCAAATGATAATTTGTTACTGCAAAGACAAAGTAAGAAAAGCAGCCCTGCACTGATGTCCTTTCCTATGAATCCTAGGAGATGACAGTGGTGGAAAAAAGCACAGCCTGAGTTTGAGCTTTAACTAATGAAAAGCAAGAGCTCGGCCTTTCCTTCTTTCCAATTGAAACAACTTTTCAATAACTGATGTATTGTTGTGTGGTTAAGTATTTTCACCCAGAAAGTAACTTCTATCAAGATTCCTAATCTATTTTTATTGTTAAAAACTTAGTGCAGTGTGTTGAGGTAAATTGCAGTGAGATTAAGGGCAACTCATCTACGCAGTGGAATTTCTAGGAGTCTCTTTCTTAAGCTTGTGACTCGCAGCAGGAACCAAACCTCCCCAGAGTCAGTGAAATGTAGAACAGAAGCAGTTGTAGAACCTGAAATAGAAATAACTGTATTTATAGAACATCACTCGTGCCCTCTGAGTGGTGGAAAGGCTAAGTAAGATGAAGCTTATTTAAATCATGCCTTTGTAAGCAGTAGTACAAAAGTGTCAGTGATTTTTTTTTTAATAAAAGTAACAGCTGGCTTTGACCACTTGCTTGCTTTTCCATTAACTGGAGCCTTGCAACTGGACCGAAGTCAAATTCAGTAGTAGATTCAGAGATAAAGCAGGCTGATAATAGATACTTCCAGCCCCCAGCCCAGTTATCAGTAATAGTTTGGGGAGATGATTTAATACAAGGCAAAAGTTTATTTAAAAACATCTTTCAGTGCTAGGGATAGAAGCTGAAGGCTGGAAATAGGATGCACATCTCCAATACTGAAATTAGCAGCTGATAATCACTGCAGTAGATTAACATAAGTCTTTATTTAAAAGTTATCTAACTCCATAGGCTGGGTGCTCAGTACAGAAGCTATGGGGGTTGGTCTCACGCTTAAGCTATGCATAGCAGAGTAGGTTAATGTCATTGTTCTGTTCAAATCCATAGATTTGAAGAGATAAGAGACTAGACAAATATGCAAGCCAGGGCAAGGCTGAATCAGAGGGCAGGGGAGAGGAAGGAATGTGATCTGATCAGAAAAGGATAGGTAAAACTGGTGTGAAGACTATAATCCCATTGGACAAGAAATGAATTAAAGTGGTCCTGTTCAAGAACTGTGGCAACAGGACCATTATCAGGCAGAAGTTGACTACTGGCAAATTTCATCCTAAAATGAAAGCTAAGTTCACAGCAGCAGCTTGCTCAGTCAGTATCTGTAGAGTGGATCTGGTTTCATGCAGGGCTTCCTTCAACAAGAAAGGAAGAACAACAGAAAGCATGTGTTCCTCACCCCTTTCTGCTCTAAAAGTTTCAACTTGAAAGAAATTGGATGTATGTGTTGTTTTGCATCTTCTTGGAAAGTTATAAAATGTCTTCAGTCATTGTATTAAATGATGAGGGCATTTGGCCCTCAGTGCCCCCATACTGCAAGACTCCACCTCATCATTAGCAGAGAATCAAGTATCCACTCCTACCTCCCCTCTGCATATGGGAGAGAGGCAATAGCTAGTCCAGAATAAACAGGAATTAGTATTTGGTGGCTGTTATGAAATATATAGAGGGTCACCTTATCTACTCCTCAGCAGCTGTTTTCACCTCCAGTTAGCCAGAAAGAAATATTATCCTGTGCTGGCAGAAGTTATCAGTATGTGAGTGATGGTCTGAATAATGGAAATGAAGAAAGGAATTATTAGTAGCTTAATCATTAAGGCCCCTTTAAGGAAGTCTTGAAGTTCTAGTTTCTCAATGGGGATTATAATATCCCTGTAAGAAATCTTCATTTATAAAGTCATAGCTTTTTTTTTTTTAAACAGAATTGTCATTTTAAGAAAAAAAAAAGCAACCCAAACATCATACTATAAAAATACACTACTGCATCAAGCTAGTAAATCAGGGAGCTGCCTAAAGAAGTTCCAAAGCTTCTGCCGACTGTGGAAAATTCCGTCTCACTGTGACAAAATGAGAGGGAAATCAATATTTAATCTCCTGTAGCATCTTTTCTAATAATGTCACTGCACCCCCAAAGTTACAAGGAATTCATCTGCTTTGCAGAAGTGACTTGTTCTCCTGGTTTTGTGCTGTGTGCTGCAGTGACAAAGTGTGAAGTAAATTCTTACCACGTTACAGGGCCACATCTACAAATCTATTTTGAGGTGATTTTTCTTCTCTCTGCCCCAATTTTCTTTCCTATCCACCCATTTTTAGAAGAACTCTTTGGTAACATTATTCCCAGAAACCAACCTCCCTTAGCAGTTGCTTTTAAAAATTTCTGCACGTTGAACTGCCCTCCTGCAGCTCATTGTAAGAAGCATCAAAAGTTCAGATCTTACTGCTGCTTTAAACAGATAATACTGGCCTTTATGTTTGAGAGTCTCATTAATAACCATAACCATGGACTGCATGAAAGTGTGCTCTTGTGCCTTCAGCAGCAGAAGGGGATTAGCAGAGGGCAGAAGCTGGAATTTAATGTCTCTCTAACACCCTGGCATGAGAGGAACTGCTAGGATGACAGCCCTTCCAGCTCCCCCCTCTCCACTGAACTCTTGGGATGCCACATGCATACAAGGAACTACGTTGCCTAGAAGAACAGCATCAACAAAGCTGAAACCTTAAGAGCAAACATGTCCTGCATACAAACTGTCTAATGCTCATTTTAATTTGCTGGTGCAATAGTTTTGTTACTTACAAGATCTTTAGAAGCACAGACAGACTCTGTATGCAAGACAGAGTCAAATTTAACAGTGCTATTATGAGAACATGATGGAAGAATGGCAGAGATGTGGCCAATCATCAAAACTACGTCAGTGCATAGGTCTGAGCTCAGCTGTGACTGCCCACAGAGCTAAGGTAAGGCTTAAATAACTAGCAATTGCATATATTTTATCCCTGTACTTCAAGCTTAATCTGACATACCATCATACAACTTCAAGATTGAGAATCATATTCTGCTGTTGCTATGACTTATTCTCCACATTCACTGAGGCTGACTCTTCCCTCCTCATGGCTCCTACCTGTACCTGCTCAGACAGCACTAGTTGCTAAGAAGTTTCTCTTTGCTTTCTTCAAGGAAAATGCATCCACTAGTTTGCTTATA
>JAOWBP010051253.1:0-33755 GCA_028571105.1 Tragopan temminckii | reverse complement strand
GATACTTACAGGTATGTCTGCTTGAACAAAAGGTTGGTGGGTTTTTCATTGACATGGTAGAGAGGAAATGGATCAAATCCACCAATGAAATCAACTGAAAAAAAATCAAAACTCAAATAAATAAACAAACATGGCCAGAAAGTTGAAAGGAAATGAAGGAAAAAGTAGGTGTGCATCATGGCATAACAAAAAAATCAGAGACAGAAATAAAAAGAGAAAGAAAAAAAAAAAAAGATTTGTCAGGTATGGATTGCCAAGTGGAAAGTTCTGCCTGTACAGACCTCTTTTCTTGGATCTCCTAGGACAGCCAATATGCCAAGGAGGAGATTCAGCTAACATCAGACATAAAGTGCGGAACTAACAAAAGAACCAAACCAAAACAAGACTCTAGAAAAACAAGAACCTCCCTCAGGCTTCTTGGGTATTGTCACCATACTGTGACTTTGTATGATAACTGAGCTGACAAAGTCTCAGCCATTCAAGCACATGCTGAAAGAGGGAAGCTGGGGACTGCCTTGAGACTAAATGCCAGCAGAGAAGTTGGCAGGACAGCAGTCCTCATGAAGGTTATACAGTGAAGTGGGTGTTTTATTGCCCCACTTGTCTTTCCTGCAAGACAGACTGCAGCAGCTTTGGAGAACCGTAGATAATACTTCATTATCTTCAGCTCTGATATTTTTCAGGTCCCCTCTGCCAACTCAATTTCTTTTAATTGTATACAAAGAGAAACAATGCTTCCCTTCTCCAGCACTCACAAAAGGGCAATGTAACTAAACAAGGAATGCTTTAAGTGACAATTCCCTTAGTAACCATGGAAGAATTTTCCAAGTCTCTCTTGGTTCCCCTGAAACTAGGCCAAGTCTGTATTACCAAGCTGACCAACATAGCTGGATCAGTAGGGGTAGGATGTGGTGCAATTTGTGACTGACCTAGCAGGCCTTGCAAAAACCTGTAATGTTTATCCAGTTTACATCACTGTTTGGTGCTGAGTTAGGGAATCTTGTTTGGGAGTGTGAAAGCTACCCCATTCAAATGCCATTTAAATATAACTGGAACGTTGCTAAGTGTATGAATGCCTTTTACTTTCCTGAAGGTGGCACTATTATTTTAGATTTTAGCTAATGAGTTTGAGGGTTGTTTTTTTTTTTTAAATGAACAAACAATAGAAAAAAATATTTACTATACATATATGATAGGAAAAAACCTCTGAAAATACATTTAGAAACTCAGGGACAATGTATCCTCACAAATTCCATATTAATGAATAGCTTCATGCTGATACCGTGGTTTTGGAACTGTGAGTTAATAAGTCTGCAGAGGTTCTAAGTATATTGGGGTGATAATTCCTAGTAGTTCTAGTGAGACTTAAACTTTTCTCAAGTACATTAAAAAAATAAAAACACCTCATTTGAAAACATCTAAACTAGAAAACCCTAAAAACACAAAATTTTCAGTAACTGTCTTGTACCTTGCACAAACAACAGTCAATTCAACTGAGCATCCTATTGCGTGCCTTAAAAGTCTTAACCATGGATCACCCACTGTTGCTACCACCAATAGATCTCCATATCTCAGCACTAGCATGTCTAAAATATTCTTGCCCACAGTTCAGCATTAGTAGATCCCTACTGCTGTGTTTTCTCATGAAAATCACGTTAGCATGAGCTTCCTGATTAATGTGCCTCAGCACTTATAATTACTTCGTGCTGCATATCAAAGGAACATTTAAAGGAAACCACAAATGGAAAAGAAAATTAAAACGCAGCTCAAATTTGTTCGGGTCACTGGAAGGATCTACCACTGTGAGTGTGAAATATTGATGGTTTGTCATTGTTAATTATTCAAGCTGACATTTTAACTCCAAGCTGAGAAACTGGGAGGGGAAAAGAATTTGTTAGTGGGAAAAAAACAACCAACCATATCCTGAAATTTACAGCTCTGCATTTCTAGATAATGTTTCCTTCCACATGATTGCCTCTCCCCATCCTAACACAAGCCCTGTCGAGTT
This sequence comes from Tragopan temminckii, assembly GCA_028571105.1. Classification (NCBI taxonomy): domain Eukaryota; kingdom Metazoa; phylum Chordata; class Aves; order Galliformes; family Phasianidae; genus Tragopan; species Tragopan temminckii. Next base: position 31,747 of record JAOWBP010051253.1, on the reverse strand, counting down.
GTTAATTCACAATATTCAAAAGCGGCTCAGAATTCAAGCTATTTAGCCAACTAGAAAGCTATAGGGTAACTTTAAAGATATTACTTACAATGTAACACCTCCACTAAATGCACTTCCAAGTTCTGAACAAATGATCAATAAAGCCAGTAGAATCACAGGAGGAGTTCAGCCACGTAGGAAACAACAGCCAAACATGAGGACAAGTCAGATAAGCAGTGTATCTCATCTCAGCTATGTGAAACCAACATTCTTCACATACTTTCAAGATATCCAATTCAAAGCTGTCATTTTTCAGCTAACATCCACACTAGCTGCTCTTTAAAACAACAGAACTACTTGCACTAAAGGAAGTGATATTTGGATATAAAGCCTTTGAACCTGATCCTGACCTAGAGTAAACTGGCCTAGACCCACTGGTTTCATTAGGGCTATTCCAATTTAAACATTCTGAGAACTGAAAAACAAAAGCAAAATACAGCAATTGAAATCAGATTTCACATCCATTTGAACTCTATGCATCCATTCTTTTGTTCATGAAAGTACTGGTCTCAAGGGGAGTTTTAGAAGGGCAGTAATCCAGGACCAGGCTATAGGTATCTGCATAGATCCTACAGACTCAAACATCCACGTGATTTCTCTGAATTTTCTTTTCTGACCCATCATAGAGAATAAATGACACTTGAGAGATTTGCCTACCAAACACAACGGAGTCAGCTCCCTCATCCTTCCTGTGATTCACATATGCTACTTTTGCTTTTAAATTAAGGTCAGGTTGGTTCTTGGCAACAAATCTCATGTTCTGCTTTATCCTCATATTTTGGCACATGCTACTCATCAGGTGGCCCAGTTAAATATAAGGCTGTATTCTTTGCTATAGGTTCTCTTAGTTACATTTCAGTGGTATTACTGTTCAGCTGTAGAAGTGCTGAAGGAGTAACTAGGTTATACTGTCTAACACTTAGTGACGTGGGGAAAAAATATCACAGAAAAATAGCCAATCTTTGAAAGGTAGGTAGTACCACATCACATGGATGGAGAAATGGAAAGAGATCTTATGGCAACTCATCCTTGACAGATAAACATCTGAGAGAGAAAGAAAATTGAATAAAATCTTTGCCAAAGGATCTGTTGATAAATACTTACAGCTGTCTTCTTCTTCTGTAAAAACACTAACAACGTAACAGGCGTAGACAAAACCCACCAGCTAGAAAAGAGAGAGAATAAATCATTTCAGCATCAATCTTGCAAGGCTGGTCAGAACTTACTTGGCATGATTTTAGCAGCCAATATTTATTCTCTGCTTGGCAGCACTACTGAAATGATGTAGCCAAGTCATATTTATTGTAAGATACAGAGTGCAGGTGTAGGCTTAGATGAAGACACTGCAGGGAGCACACTCAGAGCTGAAAACAAAATACTTGCAAGACCCATCCTCACCTTCAGAGTAGAGACCTGCTGTCGCCAGAATGACTGGGAAAAACATGGGCTGGCTTTTTTTAATACAAGAACTACTGTGTTAAGTTAACTCTTAGTAAGAAGTGATGGGGACGCAGGAGTGTGCCTGATGTCTGTACATAGGACAGACACACAGCGTTAGATGTTATTAACAAGAACAAGAATTCATCAGCTTTGTATTTCTGTAATAAATGGCATGAAAGGGTAGAGAAATTACTTGGGTGAAGGAGTTACTAGCAAGATGAGAGTAGTTTTTATGCAGATGAGATAGAAACTTAGTTAACCAGAAAATTAGTGATGTACCAGCAGTAACATTCAGAACTACTGAGATCTTTTCTAAGTTAGGCTTGGAGATCAAAATTCATTGGAAGGAAATTCCAGTCTTACTTTAGGTGACATTTTTTACATATCCTTCTATCTTTGGAGAATAAACACTTCTGCATGAGGCAATCAAGCTTTGGGCTTGCAAAGTAAATGGGCTGGAGCATGGTGAAAAACAAGCAAGGCAATAGCAATGGTTTTAATTCACACATTGCATAGGCTAGCAGGAAATTGCCACTTCCTAGGAACCAGATAGAAACAGAAACAGTAAAACAATAGGGTGCCTCTCAAGTAACACCTATCCTGGCATGGTGTGACCATCACGACAACTGATTGCTCAGAGCAGCACTTAGAGCAGAAAACATGAGTGAACATTGAAGAGCACTTTATGGTGGCCTAGTAAGTCTGTGCTTAGTTGATAGTCTGTAGAAGTTCTAACATGTCAGAACTGCCTCGTTCCATCTCAGTACCAAGTTTTTACCCAGCCTGAACAGAGAAACAAGTTCTTGGTACTATGGGAGTTAAACATTCCAGATCCAGCAAGGTTTTATTTTGCTCTGCCTTCTTTCTGTTAATCAAATATCCTCTCCATCCTTCATTTTACATCTTCACATAACACCCCACTTAGCAGTATCTTGGTTGACAGTAACTGTATTAGTAAAGTTATTGTGAGACATAATTGTTTTCCACTGTGAACTCAATTTTCTTGAACAAGAGTTAGAATGTAACATACAGTGACTCACTCTATGGGAAGACAGAATGATGCATGATGAACCCAGAAAAGTAGAGTCCATTCATTTTTAATATGACAGAAACATACATCACACTAGAAAACAAAAGGCAAGTTAATGAGATTTCTACTGGGGAGTTATAAGGTATCCTTGATTTCCCATGCTCTCTCAGACAAAAAAACACCTCTTTGGAAAGAAATGGAATATTTTCATAGCATCACTAAGCCTTGTATCTCCTTTACTATCTCCTAAAATCACATAAGAGACAAGCTAGCTCCCTTTTGTCTTGGGTGAATCCTATCAAAACATATCCCAGTACGTTGGTGGAAAAGAGGTGGCTCTACGCATTCAACATTTCCCCTGTTGTGCATTTTCAAAACCAGTGCTGCTTCACCCTAAGTTTCTATAAACTACAGCATACCTTGCTCAGAAAAAGGTCCTTTCAGGCATGCTGGAAACTGCAAGGCCACGTGTATTGACCAGCTGATTTTACCTCCTGACTTTGACAACCGCCTCCAAATAGAGCTATTGCTTTTTAAAAGCAAACAAAACAAACAAAGATCAGAATAGTCAGTTATCTTCTTCTTCTCATGCTTATTTTATGCTACCAACAACGGCCTCATTTCCCTGCTTCGGGACGAGTGGTGGAGCTGGCCGTGGTGCTGAAGCGGGCCCGCATTGCCAGCCCCAGCCGCGCCCGGGCAAGTGACTGCAAGCCAGCAACGCAAACCCTTACAAATGCTCCTGGAAAAATAAAATGCTTCAGCTTAAAGCCGGCACAGCATTCAGTGGACGTCTAAGCACTTTTCTGCATGCTCTTGTCTCTGATGTGTGTCTGCAGTCTCCTCAGAATCAAATTAGGAGAGTGGTTATGCACATCTTTTGTGATTGCTCTGCCATATATATTTAAGCTTAAAGATCCAGCAAGATATATCACAAGATATAAGGTCAAAGCATGTGATTTACATGCACACACATATCCCAGCAGAAAAGATGCATCTTGAACATATGCTCTGATTCCGAGGAAACACTAGGGAGATCTTCTCTTTTCCCAGAATTTCCTGTCACGCCTTAGAGTAGGAGCTTTGGGTTAATAACCATACAAAATGCATCTCTGAATCCATTCACTATTACTGTACGCTATAACATACACACACCAACCTTATCTAAGTTTGCAATTTCTGATATCCGTTTCAGGAAACTCCAAATTCCAGCTCCATTAGAGTGGGGAGTTTTGTTTTTGTTTAGCTCCTGATTGTTTCAGAATGACTTGATTCATGTTTAATATTTTCTTGCATTGATCTGATAACCCATTCCTTCTTGACAAGAGTTTCATCAATAATAAATTGCTTATTCAATGTAATATTTTCTTTTTATTCAAAAAAGTCTTGCAACCCGTCCAGAACAGGATAGCTTCAGTGACAAATGAGAGAAGAAATAACAGAAACATGAATTGGATTTTCATTGGCTGACCTAAACTAGAATTAAAAATATCACCTCAGGGATGTAGTGAAGACTCCTGGGACTCCCTGCATCTTGCCTCCTACGTGAATTGTGAATGAAAGATAGTTAGAGGGGAGGACTGCCATTCCTATTATCTGGTCTCTTTCACTGGAGGGGTCTACTAGAACACAGAGTGAGCAGACTCCAAGAGATACCAGTGGTGCCCTTCTGATTTCGTTCTTGAAGGAGACACTTCAAGCCACCAGACATCACCAAGGTTAGCAGCAGTTAACACAGAAGAAAGCTGCAGAGGCCAAGAATTTGGATGTAACTTCACTCCTGCTCAAAACACAATCTTTATTGCTGATTTCAGTAAGAGTTTGTTTTAAGCTCTACTGTCCCAGGAAATAGCAGTAATTTTTAGATCTTTACAAATTATATAGGGAAGGTGGAAGAGGAGGAAATAAGCCAACTGAACTTGTGAAATACTGAAAAGTCAGTGAGGTAAAATGACACTAAGCTATTGCTCTAATTCCCCAAAGAATGTTCTTGGGCTTCAGCCTCTGCTGCAGTTTCTCCACGTGCTCTGCATGTTCAGTACCAGCTTCCTCCAGGCTGCACAAGTATCCGATTAAGCTTTTTATTAGGAACACATGTTGCAGACAGGTGTGTTTAGTCAATCTGTCAGACAGCCTGGGAACGCACACACTGTTGAACAAGAGAGGATGGATATGGGATGTCCTAAGCATTCTTTGGGCAAATCAGCGAAGCAAGAAAGGCAGAGATGACAAGTGTACCCAAAATTACAAAGAAAAGAAATTCATTCCTCAGTCATCTCAAATAACTTTTTAATAGCAAGTTGAATAATGCTCACAGAAAAGAACCACTGAATAAAGTACTGGAGCCACAAACACTGAGTTACAGGAAGAACTAAAGAAATAGACCATCTGGCTACAAGGGTACAAAATACATGAAAAATGGGAAGACAAATTTTAGGAGGTGTTACCATTGCTTGTGTAAAATCTTAGCTTTAGACTTCCATCTGTCCTAGTAAAAATTCTGGACTCTTCAACTCTTCTCTCCAGAGATAAGAGAAACCTGTGATTCCTTTTTTTTCCCCCCACCACAAAGAATACATTCAGAGTCTCCTTCAGTGCAGATGAATTCCATGTTTCACTTCTAATCAAAGCTAAGGAAGCATGTCTGTTCTCAATGCAAAAGGATATATAGATACAGATACAGAGATCTCTGGCCAATTCACAAGCTGTAAAAAGCAAAAACCAGCCTGTGAAAAAAAAAAAAAAAACCAACAAAACTACTATGACCAAATAGTCAAATGGAGCAAAATCCTTTGATTCCCTGACCTCTTTACTTCTTGGATGCAACCACAACCACTGAAAATCTAGCTTCTGCCAACAGCAAAGCATCTCCTGTGCCTTGCTTCTCACATAACATCTGCTGTCAAAGCTTGCATTGCTGCCTTCCTGGGAACCTTCCAACCTGTCAGTTGGAGTGAAAACAGCAGACAGGCAGGCAAAGGAAAGAGATTTCCAATTTCCATCCCATTCAAAAGAGCCTCAGGAAAAGCCTAACCCTCCCACTCCCAGAACTACCATATGGATAGCCCAGAGCTACACCACATATTTCAAAATCAGAAATCACTCCTCTCCCTGCTGGCTAGCAAGATGGGGAGATGCAAGATAAATCCTTGCTAAGAATACAAAACAGATTTTTTGGTTGCTGTTGCATTTCCTGATTGGGTTGGTAGGATTAGATTTATGGTGACATTTCTATACTAGTACAGATTTGAAGAAGTTTTATTCTAACAAGTTTTTTTTTTTTTCTTCCAATATCTTCTATGCTAAAGCATCAAGCAAGATTTTCATACTGGGCCATACAGCTATTCATATCATGTGTTGACTGATATGCCCAACTTTGATCCTGCTCCCGATTAAAGCAGTTGCTTTTGCCTTCAAGGAATACAGACAAGCTCTAAACAAAAGTAGGGTGAGACCTTACGCATACTCTTCAAATGTATGCACAGGAGTGGGATAATACAGCCACAGCAGGAGTCAAGATGACAGCCAGCACTGTGGTTACCATATGGACTAGGGTTTGCTTTCCCTTTCCTTTGGCATGTAAGATCAAATGCAGCAAGATTAACTTAACCTTTTCCCAAGTACACAGCACAGTGCACTATAGTACCCTCAAAACTCTGAAGGAATTGGTATCTCCAGAAAACGAAAAACTCCTCAGCTAGATACTGCATAATTAAAGAACACTGATATTGCACTGCTGGATCAGGAATCAAAAAACAACAACATCAAATTCTAAAAACCTTTAAAGCAAAACCAACAGAAGAACACAACAATTTTGCCTGTCCCTCCCCCTTCTTAACAGGGTACTGACTGTTCAGATCTCAAATGTGCAGGAGACAAGGAGGGAATTAGGTCATGTCACTGCACCCCCTGAGCCTTCAGTTCCTAGTCATGTTTTTGTAATATTGATCCAGCCTCTCTGCCTGCCTGCTGCACAGTACCTGCCAGGCACTCTGAGAACAGCAGCCTGTAATAAAATCTGCCTTAAAATGAGATAAAGGGAACAGAAAAAATACTGGCAGGGATCAAAGAGTTTGACCCTTAGAGACTAAAATGGGAGAGAACTGGCCGTTTTCAGGCAAGGTCTGAGTGAGAATATGAAAAAGCTTTCTTTCTGCCTTACCTCAGCAAAGCAGGGAGGAGTAGTTCTGTTTTCTTCAGTACATGACAAAACTATGTGAGTATTTCAGAGCTGGCAAGAGCTACAGGCCTGGGGCTTCAATATTCTACTTTTATTACAGGACAAGCAGAAATTTACCTCACTCTGTACAGCTCAGCCCACGTGGCTTTCTTGCGTATGAGTACTGTATTCTCATTTCCAGAGTTTAGGATGCAGAAGTCTACTGCAACTGAAGTCCCAGAGAGGAAGATAGAGAAAATATTTACCCACATTTTATTTTATCTTACAGTTTCCTCTTCTGTTTCCCTATCCACCCCTTGCGGTGTCCTGTGGATGCAGGTGAAGGAGAAAACACTCCCAGGGACACAAACTCATACACATCTGTGACCACTTAGATTAGGGCCATCTGCTCAAGTTGGTTAGATGACATAAAGCAAAAGTCTTTCTCATCCAACTTGGGACTATTTGTTGGCCAAGCTTCTACCTGGGGCACTGGTACTTGTGTCAGTTAGACGTGTAGGAAGGATGCTAACAGTGACACTTTGAGTCCACTTCTGGGAAATTCCAATATCACCAAACTCAGGAACAGCACCAGATCATCAGCATCAGTCCTGTTCCAGCTTACTGCTCCTAAAGAAAACAGCTTCTAATCTTTTGGGTACCTAGATTCTCTCATACAAATGCATTGATGCAACTCACAGATCTTTTGATTCGGATCACCCTCCCTGAAGGAAAACTCACAGAATATTAACAGCCTGCATAGAAGCCAGGGAGCCCTTCCAACTCAGGAAACAGGAACTTCTCTCTCTGCCTGGTTTGTGTGACATAGCCAGAACAGAGTCCGAGTCTCGCCTGCTCCCTGCAGTTCACTGGGTCACATGGATTATCCCAGCTAATAGGAAATACAGGATGAAGATAGTGGAAATTTGTACCAAAAATGTGCAGAGAAGTACTTGGAACTCCAGAAGTTTGGAGTTTCTCTGTATTTGCAACCCTTCGTCATTTCATCAAGGCAAGTTACCCCTTTTTAAGCCAAAACTGAAAGCAGAAATGCACGTATTTCATCTGTCCATGTCAGTTTGTACTTAAAGCCACTAACCACAAAGTAACAAACCAAAACAGATTAGAAAGTTGTGGGTTGCTAACACCTTGTAGCACAGCTACAAAAGGCAAGAGCACCCATGAAATAAGGCAGACAGTGGACATTTTCCTTCAGCTAATTTTACAGACAAATGAGAAGCAATTAATTAACAGTGAACATTAAAGACACTGAATTACTGCAGAGTATTTAAAGACTATGGAAAACTCAGATGAGGAAAGAGTCAATAGAAATATTTAATGCACATAAGTGTCAGCAGAAATAAAACATGCTGCTTTCTGTGGTTCCTTAAAGTCTATTTCACTGTCTGGCAGTGAGGATTTTCTCCCTTTTTCTTCTTCACAATAAACACACACATTTTTGCTCCCTCACCCATCATTAACTAACACAGAACAGAAGAAATCCTTTTTCAGGAGAGTCACTGTCCATATTAAAACACAAATTTCCTCACTCCAGCAGGGATACAGAATGATTTGTTATTGGATGGTTGTGTGCGATGCACAACTTTGTTAGATTTCTGCTATTCGTTTCCAAATCCTTACAGCAATATTATTCACGAGAGAGAAGAACTTTTACAGAAGCTTTTGCAATCAGATGATGTAAAATCAGTGGAAAGTATAGACCACTCATGCACCTGGAAACAAACCAGCATCTCCTCAATAACCATTGCTCTGTGGCACTCTCAGCACTGTACTCACCGCAATCAGGATCTGGAAGGAGCTGTGCATGACCTCGATGTACCGATATTCCAGGGCACAGCCAATCACAGAGATATAGGAATGGCTGTCCAGTCCTGCGATGCCAGACATTGAAGCCTCCTTCCTTACACAGCCAGGACCGTTTTCACTCCACCACGACTGGTGCCGGGAGATGTTAAACGTCAAGAGCTCACTGTCCTGAAAAGTTGCAAAGATATCTCCATTTACTCGGAGAGTATCTGACTTGCTGTATTAAAATCAATGGAAACTTAAGGTTTTTGACATCCCCACTCTCAAGAAATGCTACCACAGATCTAAATACACTGGCCTTATATTCATTATTGAAAGCATCCTGTATAAGAAAAAGAAAAACCATGTGCTATGGGTATGCTCTTCTGAGCACTGGAAGCAACTCAGAGAAGGAAATTAACTTCATACCCCCAGAGTGATTTTCAAAACCCAACAGATCTTCCTGTACTCCCAGGTTTTAATCCATCCAACAAGTTCCCCTACCATTTCAAACTGTCCAATTTCCTTCCACACTCTTAACATATGGTGTTTCTGCCTCTCCTGTTGACCTTATGCGCTGCCAGCCTCAGGTCAAATTACGCAGCTGAACTGACCTCACAGTGATGATTGCAGCTTCTTACAAACACTTTTCCAGGAATTCCTTATCAACTCTACTTCAGCAGGCTTTTTTGTTTTGCTCTTATCTTTGCTAATTTGATAACCAATGCCACCGTGAGTAGTGCAAGAGTTGTGCGTGCAAGCAGCTGCTCGTTTAAAAGTGACAACACACTTGAGAAAATAATGGTACCAATTGTTATGCCCAAGAGTTGTTTGAGCTTATAGGACATGGCAAAGTCCTCTTCCAGATGGAAAAACACAAATTGAGAACTAGAAGAAAGGCACAGGAAAGATCAAGCACATCACTGCAGAGATGAGCATAAAGAGCCTGGGTGCCCAGCATCACTCCAATGAAGGATCAACAATGCCTTTTGGCCACAGTACAGAATAAGGAACTGGAAGTTTTATTCCGAAGGATAGACTGCAACACAGGTCAAACAGAGAATCCATGCATCTCTACTGGGTAGAAATACATATTGGATATATTCCCCCAAGGTGAAATGTTTAACATCTATCCACATATACCTAGCACTCTCATACTAGAGTCCTACATGCTGCCTGCAGGAAAGAGGCAGCTCGCAAAAATGCAGCAGTCTAAACCTGGGATATTCACACTTCCTAACATGAGAAACCTAGTGGGGCAGCTCCGCAGCCTTGGCTCCCCATAGGGTCCAAAAGGAACAACAGACAGAGCAGCTAATGCACGCCCGTCTGAATCACACTCGGGAGAGACGGCTCATCTCCACTGCCAGTAGAGGGAGCTCAGCCAGATAGGCCTGCAGAAACGTTTTCACTTGTCTGCATTCGTAGCCAGGGGCAAACCTGCGTTGTAAGAGCAGAAAATGAGAGTGGCAGCCAGATGACTTGTGAATAGAAGCCAACCGCCCCAGTACACACATCATGTAGAAACCCTCCACTGCAACACAGACACTCAGAACCAGTTTGCAGAGCTGTTATTAAAATATGCTGCAGGAAGCACATGTTAAGAAATGTGGACAATTAAATGAAAAGACAGCTGCCAAGTTCCCGACATAATCACTACAACAGATGGGATGTGTTTTACAGTTGATGGAGGAGGGCACGGAGATGAAGTATGGCACCAGTGCAAAAGCAGTCTGAATAGCAAAGAAAAGACAATAGAGAAGATTTAACAGTTGGGAATGTAAAGAGAGCTGTCTGCATTTTAAAGGCTGAGAGGAATAATGAGATTGGCAGCTCCAGGATAACACACACAGCGCAAGGTGCTGTGCTATCTACATTTCAAGAGACAATTTCCTCTTGTATCTTCTCGCAGTTTTGGCAGAAATGTCTTCAGCCTTCTCCCTCAGCTGGGCACTGCTCTTCAGTGGTCCACAGAGATCCCATCTATCAACTAAATCACAGCTTTTCTGCAAAGCTTGCTCTTTCTCTCCCAGCTTTGCATGTTCTGAGGTACGTGGATTTTCCCACCTATCAGTCCATCCCATGCTATTCTCTACTCCTTTCAGAAGAATTCTTGCGTGTTTGGAAAAATAAGGAACATGCTTTTCTTCTTGATTCTCCGTATCATCAGTGCTTATAGGTTTGGGGTTTTTTTCTGGCTTAACTCTGTTGCAGAAGCAAAGAGCTTGTTTGTGAATTGAGCATGAAAAAGCAGAACAAGCGCTAGGCTGCAGATAGACAGGTGGAAGAACAGTAGGTCTTAAAAGCCTAAAAAGCAGTCACTATTTTTCACTTACAGTTACACTTCAACTCTGTCCAAAACTTATCATACTCCAGTTAAGAGCAGATTAGAAAAAAGAGCACATTTGAATTCTGAAAGTACAACAACTTGCACGCATGAGCCATCCTTCTCACAAAAGTAACACAAATACTGACTGCACACCAGAGTTGTGCATGCCCTCAGGCTTGCAGGGCAGACACCTTTCTGAACATGCATCTGTCTGCAGCACTGCAGGGCACAAGGGCAGTGCAAATGAAAGGAGCTCAACAAGCAAAGCAGTGCTGTTCCTTTGCTTGTGTCCCTGGGTGGATCTCCTTAGAGGATACCTGCATGAATGAGGCATAATAAAAGAGCATTCAAGGAAATCAGTTAATTGACCTTCTGTTGTTCGGTGCTTGCTAGGAGATGAGGAAAACAACTCTAGGATGTCTCCTGTGGATTGCCAGCTTCATTTGTGAGGAGATGGTTGAAGAGAAATGAAACTATAAAACAAGGTACACTAAAACCATGAGAAAAGGATCAATCACAAGAAAATTTAGGAAACAGCTGTTTCCCCAAACCTGTCTGTAAAACATCTGAAGTCTAAACATACTGAAATATTCTTAAAAACAGCATGCAGCTTGAAAGATACTAATGAGTCCCAGAAGGGAGCAAGCCCTGCTGTAGGGAGAGAACGAGCTGTGTAACCACACTCCCCCTGTTCTTTGACAGGATGCTATTTGAAGGGCTATCGCTTCCTCTTTAACCTTCAGCCCCCAAAGAAATACAAGCAAAGAGCGATACGAGCTCCTTCCCAGGAGTGTGCTGAAGGCCAGCCAAAAATCTCTCTCAACTGCTGTAGCACCTGGTTGCTATCCATTTGCCATCAGTGTGAGAAGGAAGACGACAGCACTAAAACTGTCGTGCCTGCCTTTTAGCGAGTCTGTTTTCTGCTCCCAGCTTCACCCCACTGCTTCCCATGGGGAAACTCACACCTAGCTCTGACACTCAGGGAAGACAGCTGTGTTTTGTAAGCTTACTTCTAAAATATTCTTTTTCTGAAAGCTTTTTAAAAAAGCATTTTTTTAAAGGACTAATCAGAGATGGTTTTACATCTAGTTAACAGCCTTCTGAATTCCCTCCCCAGTATTTCCTTAATTACCAGACAAGGCAGCATTAAAATGGCTCAGGAAACAAGGTGAACCCTGTGTGAGAGCTCCCAGAATTTGACAGCAGAATCACTTTACATCTTTTAAGTTGGAAATATTTTTTATCAGATGGGGAAAAGTAATGTTTACCTACAGAGCATCACATGTGCTGAATAGCCTCATCACCCTGAGACAACAGAGAAGTGCTTCCATTGGTTCTCAGCAGGCTTGTTGACGATGCCTCAGCACCTGGAGGGCAAAGCTCAGGCTTCCAGTTTCTAAATTGAGGTGGAGTTGAGGAACAATTGTAGCTATGCATACATTTATCCATCCTCCTCTCAGGATTTATTCTGGTACAAAGTCATCCCAGAGATGCCATCCAGATTCTCTGGAATAAAAATAACTTCCTCCTGCACCTTCCCATCATTCTGGCTCATAAGGGTTTCCTTTTTTTTCTTGTTTCAAGAGGAGATTTAGACCACCATGTCTCTGAATTCAGAACAAAACATTATGTAGACTTGAGAGAATATAAAGGAGGGAAGTGGAAAAAAAAAAAAAGAAACCATCTTTACAAGATGAATAATTCCAGGGGGAAGAGACAAAAGGATCAGTTGAAACACACAATAGCAATTCCTCAAGCCTCTCTGAGCACTTCTGAAGTTCATGATGAAGAGTCAATCAGCACTGCAGCTGGACAGACCAATGCTCATATGTCTTACCAGCATAACTTTAATTATTAATTCAAAGAGACAACTCATACCAGGGTGTTGCAGCAGAGCGTGCTTTGCAGCGAGTAGGCAGTGTAGCATGTTATTTTAGACACAGCCTACATATTAAGAAGATAGCTTCCAACGGCTAGGTAGGAAAAAAAAAAAAAGGAGATCAAAAGGAACAAATCAGAGGAAGAGGAACAGCAGTGTGAAGAGAGGGCTATCTGGGAGTCCCACCAAGCACAGTGATACAGAGCAGCATTACTGAACTTCCAGAGACAAAGTTTCCCCCACGTGCCAAAAGTGTGCTCAGAACTCTGAGCAGAGACAGAGCTGCCAAGAGCCTCTCAGAGGTATATCACCATCTCACTGCTGGTGCTGAGAAGCAGCTTTTCAAATCCAGATTGCTGCATCTCCTTGCTCACTGGCAAGGCACTTCCAGTAAAGCTGACATATGCTGACACGCTTAGAGGCCTTCCCAGCAACAAAGGAAGTGTTTTCTCAGACACCTGTGCAGACCCATTTGTGTCTGTCCACCTAATGAAGTTCTCCTGTGCCATACTTTACACTCCTTTATTGCTACTATGAAAAGATGGCAAGATAAAAAATAACAGGATAGAAAAATAGAAGTCAGGCCAGTTTAGCTCTTCCAGGAAATAGAAAATAGATTCACAGAGCAGGAAAGAATATTTTCCCTTTGGATTAAAAAAAACCCCAAACCTTAAAGGTAGTTATAACTAATGGTTAGGGGGTAGCAACAGTTAGTAGGTCACTATAACTGAGCAGAGGCAGCTGGAACAGCCATCCTCGGGGCCTCTGTGGCCAGCAGAGAGCAAGCACTGCTGGAGGAACCTGGAGGATAAAGCACTCTGGGAAATGTTGGGAAATACAGGAGTAAATAAATAGAGGGTGGGAAGTGACAGACAACTCAAAGGAGGAAAGGCACGGGGCAGGAACAATTGGTTGAGAAAGGAAGGTGAACAGCAATCCCCTGAAGTGCTTTTTAACAACCACACACCTACCAGCCCATATACTATGGATTACTGGCTTTATAACTGAGTCTCTCAACCCTTATGCTGACTTGTCTGTGGGCTGAAACAGGACTTCATCTCATAGAACTCACAGCTGTGGTGACCTTGGTTTCTGTTTATTCATTCAGCCAGGCACCCACACAAGCTCTGGTACCCACCACAGCCCTGTCCCACAAGGCATAACCCTGTCTGCAGCCTGTACTCCCTCAGCACAATGAATTTGGGTTTAGTCATGAAAGCAAACAATTTTCTAGCTATGAGTGCATATGACCCTCTGTAACACTATAGTGCAGTGGAAAACACAGCAATAATAGCAGGGTGGAAAAGTCCCAGGATGCAGCATGCGAGGATAAGCCCAAGTGCAGCAACCACGGGCACAGAAACAAAGGAAAAACTTCTTACCCTTGGAAGGCCTCAGGTATACCAGAATTTTTAGCAAGTACATCCTGGCTCTACCCCTTCCAGTCACCCGCCACATCAGTAACAACACATACAGTAGCCCAGATCTATCAGAAGTTCCCAGTCATGGTGATCATCCCACAGGCCAAATAAAGGTTCATTATGCACTGGCTTAGCTGAAACAAGTCACAGTGCAGAGCAAGGTTATGAGGTGAAGCCCCTCTGCAGTGGAGAAAGCAGAGTTTTTCATGCTGTCTGAATTGCAGAACAGCAGCCTCACCTCACCTGATGTAGGGCAGGTTGGGATTAGTAAACACAAACAATCAGCTGGCTGGAAGCAAACACTGCTGTCAGGGAAGCTCCCAGAGCAGTTTTTCTAAGCCAGTATTTTCTCTCTGAAGGGAGCTTTAAAACAGTTAGATAAGTTTTGTTGTTGTTGTTTTTTAAATTGGCCACAGCCAAGATGATCATCTCAAGCTGAGCTTCCAGCTCATAAGTAATCACTGTTTTGGGCAAGAACTCTCTCAAAGTTTCTATGGATAATTGTGAGGGGAAATGGAGATTAACAGGAATTAAGAAGTTACATGTTCTTATCTGCAGAGGATTTATGCTGTCACTCACAACTTACTGTAGGTCTGTTAAAAAAAAAATAGAAATGAAATGCTGTTCCAATTATGACTGCAACTTAGATACATGACCTGCGAATTCAGGCCAGATGTAGAGTGCTCTGAAGTGAACCCATAGCCCATAATCACCCTTAGTCCGCTAAGCTGCAGCAACACTTTGCATTCATTGCTCACAGCCCAGGCTTAGCTTAGGGCTCGCCTCCCATTTTTATTATTTCTGACACACCCCTCGTTAAGCAGGCAGCAACACTGATCTCATTTCATTTTTAAAGAGCTATCATTGAAGGAACAGTAGCTCATAACTCCCCTGGACAGAGGCCACTGTAACTAAGAAGGAAGAATTAAGACAGAGAAGCCACGCCACCGAGGCAGTGTTCAGAGATGCACCATCCTGCCCTATGTGCCTTTATTTGTTCCTAGAAGGTGTAACACCAGACCCCTTGCCCAGTGCATCCACCACAGCTTCCCATCCCTGCTGTTGAGAGACATCAGGTCTTCAGCAGGAGAAGGAGGTAAAAGATATCAAGAGGTACCAGAGAAGGAGTTCCAGCAAAGTTCTCAGCCCAAGTGAGCCCAGACTGAGCCCCCCCAGGACCTCTCCTCAAGAAAGTGAGCGCTCTCACTGCTCCCCAGTGCCTTCCTCTCCCCATCACACACCTTCCTTCCCAGATGCTATCAGATCACAAGGGGATCAGCTATAATCCAATTAGCTCACAGCCTTCCTTAGCCACCTCTACATCACAGCTGGGAATTAGCCCCCAGATGCCATCTCCTCTCAGGATAGCTCTGCTGACAGGCTTGCCCTTACCTTTAAAAAGCAAAGACACTTTATCCCGTATGCCAACAGGGCCTATTCCAGCTACTACTCACACTAACCAGCAAAGGGCTCCCAATGAACTTTTAACCTCTCATTCTTGCCATACAATAAGCATTAATCCTCCACCACAAGTAAAGCAACCCTCTCAGTATTAGAGAAAGCAAGGTTAGTTCCCAGGTTCCCTCCCCCTTATCTCACTACTAAGCTCCGTTCTCTTTGCAGCAAAGCCTGGGCATGCACTCACAGAGCTCACACTCACCTTTGAGAGCCCTCCCACTTCTAAGTAAAAACAGATGATGAAAATGTTCCAGGTGACCCAAACTGCAATCCAGATGGCATACTAAAAGAGAACAGGAGGGAGAGAGAGAAGCAATAAACATAAGGAAGTCACTGGAATCAGCTTTTATATATATATACATATATATATTCCAGCTGGGGGCAGTTAAATGCACTGAGTCAGCACCATCATCTTTTTCTCTTCCTCTGTTTCTCATATGCAGAAGGTCCTCTACCTAATTAGAGGCACAGGTGCAGAGTGTTGGAGGAGGAGGAAGAGCTCCTGCCACATGTTTGTCCAACATTTATTTCTCCCTCTTTGTGTCCTGGTGTCTTTGTGTTATGTGTACAAGCAATAAACATTTGAAATCTTCCAGGTTTGGAGCAAGTACAGCAGAAATACAGAACCCTGGACAAAGTGTTCTTTAGCACAGCCAGGCACCTCCTGCTAAAACTGTTTGCAGTGCTCATGCTTGATTTCCCAAGGGCTTTATGTGGTTCCTCATCACTTGCTGTGTCCCACCAGAGGAAAGGCTCAGAACAAAGCAGATATTACTTACCACCACTATATAGCGAGGTCTGTACTGAATGGTGCCAAACAGGCCAAGGATAACAATGATGATGTGGAGAAAGTTGGCTAGGATAGGGGCCCACTGGTATCCCAGGAAATCGAACACTTGCCTCTCTAATGCAGCAAGCTGGAAGGGAGAAGAAAACAGAGAGTTACAGCTTCAGGACTCACAACGTTCACTCTCAAGGTTTTTACATGCTCCCTGAGCAAATCACTGCAGCAGCTGAAGTCGTTACTCCCATCCCAAAGCAATTTACTGCCTATGAACCAAGTCAGTAGCACAGACCATGTATCTACATCCCCCTTCTTCTTCACACCCCTCCCTTTCCCTCTTGTGGCTGAGCTAATGTGGACCATGAGCTCCAGTGCCTAAGTGGGGGCATGTCCTCTATTCTGTGCACTTTGCAATGGGGAGGCAGCCCTGGCAGTGAGACAGTAACACCTTAAATGGCTGCAACAGGACTTTCAAGAACTCATTTATCAGAGCTTTCAGAATCACTCCATCATTCCTGACACCTCTCAGATTTCTGCTCTGCAGCACACATCCATCAAGGTGAGAGGGAGGAGAAAACTCTCCCCTCTGCCTTCCCCCAGCAGAAAATCCTGCCATCCAGCAATGAAATTGACTTTCCAGGAGGACACACTGTGTTCCTTTCCAGCGCTAGTAACCTGGTTCAAGGCTAGTACTATGTTCTAGAAATAAAACTCCATTAGCACTGAGGTGCTAGGGTTGATTTTCAAGCTTATTTGCATTGGGATGTGCTTTTCATCTGTAACATACTGTTTGTGTATCAGGCAAGCAACTACTCATCTGGTTCTGAACCACTGTTATGCATGCAGCTGTAAGAGCAAAACCAGCATTCAGTTGCATGCTAGCCTTAATTTCCCCACCACCTTTAAACGTTATGTCTGCAGGTGAAACAGCAAGTGGAGGGGGCAAAAGGGTTCCTGAGACTTTTTCCAGCAGATTTCAAAGAGCACCTTTTCTTGCAAGATTTCAAAGTGTTTAATTATCAGAGTATCATGTTGCAATTACATTATGACTTTTCTTGTTTATTTTCACCTAAATAATTCATTACAATTTACCACTGATAGTCAATTTTACTACTAATTAGACATTAAGAGCTGGATGATCCTTGTCTGCTATGTGTAATCAGCTATGAAATGTGACATCTTTTCCTGGTTTGACTTTAAAATGGCAGCCAGGAGCCAAGCATTGGGACTTCTGTAATGACTTCTGGATATGAGTGATTGCAGGTCCCCATCCCACTGCATGATGAAGGAAACCACATCTATCAGACGGGCATCTTCTTCTCAAATCAGCAGGGAAATCACCATCACATCCCTTTTGGGCTAGAAAGATATCGCAATTCTCAACATTATCTTGGAAGTTCAACAAAAATCTCTATTTCAAAGAAATCCATATTGGCCCTGGGTAAGGGAGATCAATCAGTAAGCAGCTTTCCTCATTGGCATCTCTTCACCAGCAAAGGAGAGACCAGGAGGGTCTCAAAATCTGTCTCATCTGCAAATGAATTAGCTTTCCCTTTGAAGCAGTTCTGATCAATTTGAAACAGCAGGAAGATGCCATGAGATGTGCATCATGGCTGTGTGCAGCCTCTGGGCCAGCACAGGGCAAAGACAGCTCATGTCACTGCTGTGCCTGGTCCCCCCGAGGAGGGAGATTTTCTGTATCTCATCAGAAACAGCAGTAAGAGGTTAAACGCTTAATCTTTTAGGAGGGGATTAAGGCACATACCTTAACGATATTTGGAAATTTTGAATCCTGACTGGCTGGCAGTGGGTCACTTGACTGTGACCGCTTCATCCAATCAGGCATTTAATTGGCTTTGTGTGTCCCATTAGTGTGACAGCATGTGTTGCACAGAGATGGCATGGCTGTGTGTCACTGAGCCAAGGGACTTTGTGTTCTGCACAGATAATGCCCTGTGCTGCTCAGCTTCGCCTCCTGCCTTCAGGTCCCCAAAGGGGATAAAGATAGATTCTGTATACATTAGCACTCAAGAATCAGGGCATCCATGTCTAGAAACGAGTTTTCGTTTTACAAATGAACATCTCCCATTAGGCTTTGTAAAAGGGAAAAGCTTGCCCTTTGGCATCTTGATGTTTCCTGGCTTGTTTTGACCTGGGAGACCATTGGGTTTTGAACAGAGTGGTACCCAACCATCCTGAAGATGATGGTTCCCATGACCACAGGGTGAGAAGAGTTCTTGCAGGAACTGCAAACTAAACCACCTTTGCACAACTCATGGAGAGGCCACTCGCCCTTGGTCATACTGCACTTTTCCCAGTGATCTTGTACATTAGCTTCAAATCATATTCTCTTCCTACAATTGCCCTGATCTCCAAGTTGTTTCTGTCCTGATTTATGTTCCTTTGCTCCTTTTCCTGCATTTTTAAATGTTTTTGTGTCCCTGAGAGCTGCAGACATAATTCAGCTGTGCCTGCCTGCAGTTCAGCTAAGGGGAGCAGGAGCAGTCGGTATGATTCTAGATGATGTGAGCATTCAGACAGGGTGTTTCTGTTCATTTATATGAACAGAAGCAACGTTATGTAGGATGGGCATTGATGGCAAACTCAAATGTTGCTGATGAAACTCTAGCACTGTATTATGGACATGCAGGTGGTTAGGCTGTGCTGCAATCCAGCTGCTAGAAATGCAGTCTGAAGTTACACTGAGCTGGTCCCTATCCCCCTAGGAATCCAGGATAATTAAGAAAACATTTGTTATAAACGAATAGATAAACAACCGTTTCACTCATTACACTCCAGTTCTGTGTGCAAAGCATACCCATTAAATGCCACTGAGATTTGCAGGTACACAGGGCTGATGTTTCACTAAGCTGGCCTGGATCTGGGCTTGGTAACAGCACAGCAGAGGTAAGGAATGCAGTCGTACCCTTCCTGCCTGGTGTTTGCAGTTTGGCCAGCTCTGCCCCTGCCCACGTGTGCCAACAGACCTGCGCTTTCACACTGAGCCTCTTTGCAGTCCCTCTTGGTGAGTGAGGGAAATGCCATATCTTTGCTGTAGCATCCTTTACAATGGATGATTCATGCTATTCTATTGAGAAGCCCTATTATAGTCTAGAGGTATTGGTTGTAAAGAGAAATTTCACAGATTGTGGCACAGGTTTCTACCCATTCAAAAATGACAAGACCTTTCCATCAGGGAGAATAATTTTTTCTCCTTTATGACTATTCTTATTAAAAATAGTATTTCTTCTGCTCTTTTTGCTCCTCTAGACCATAGAACACTTTTACCTTTCACTCCTTAAGTTAAATGATTTGCTGCTGTACTAAAATCTGAATGGTTGTGGCAGGCTTCCTTCTCCTGAAATAAACCCCATTTCTGCTGATCCGAGTGAAACTGGAACAGCAAATGAACGTGAGAAGAGCTCGTTAGCCAGGCAAACAAAACGAGCTAAAGCTCTCTGTTGGGCTGCCCTTCACTGATACAGCTGGGAAAGAGAAGAATGGAGTGAAGGCAGAGTTTATAGCTCACACACTGCAAAAGGCTCTGCGAACCAGCGAGAAGGGATGTGCTCATGGTCCTCTCAAAATGTGGCCCAGCTTCTCATTGAATCCCCCCCTGGTTTGGGATGGGTCTGGCAGGGCAGTGTCACCGGTGGACAATCATGCCAGCAGGAAACTCCGAGCTATTCAGCATGGGCTGGAGGTGGCTTGTTTAAATTCTCATGATCTTTTGGATCTCAATAATCACATCTTCATCTTCTGTTACTCCTGTCACATTGGCTAGCTGGGGAGCCCAGCCAGATCCCCCTGTGCCTGCACACTGCTGAGGGGGAAAGGCTGCAGACAAACAACTCACAGCTACCCAGCTGATTCCATGTGTGCACCTACAGCTCAGACACGGGCAAAACGTGTGACATAAGCCCGGTATTTACTTTCCCACCTGCCTGAACTGCAAGAGCCCCCAAGCTGCTCCCATGGGTCCCACCATACCCTGCGACATTCGGGCTGTCTGGCTCAGTCTCCATCCGTTGACTCAGCTTTTGACTTCCTGCCAACTGGCTTTGCTTTTTAAGGAGATGCTCGTTGTTTGTCTGCTGTGCAAACACTATCAGGGCGGCCAAGACTTTCACTGAAAAAGGTCACGGGCCTTTTCTTGAGGAAAAAATGGCATTGATTTCCTGCGGTATTTTGGTTGATGGCTTGAGTTCAGGGCAAAGTCACAGCACTGCTATCCCTGTGAGACATCATATACACATGAATGTTTGAGTGCAGCTAGCTGAAACAGCAGGAAGAAATTAAGAATGCCTCAGATGCCTCCTCATTTTAAAATCTATCTATTTAGGTTTTGAACACAAGTATCTTTTTTTTTTTTTTTCTTTTTTTTGGATTCTCCCCAAACAGCTCAAGTTTGGCAACACCACATATTTGTCTGGTTTCATGGGTAGGAAAATTATTGAGTTAAACGGTAAGCTTGCTTTTACCACAGTGACTGCATTTCTAAATAAATATTAATGGTCTTAATAGCTGTTTAATTAAGTTTGTCTGAAAAAGAGCAATTCACTGAGCTGCTGCTTCACATCCCCCTAACTGATGGGCTTGTTTGCTGGATGCCACGTCCTTGCCTCTTCTAAAGTCAGCATCTCACGTGCTAATGCACGCTGCATTCATGAAACCTCATTTTTCTTCAGTAAGTGTTGTCAAGGAAACCTTCCTTGGGGCCTTGTGATCCACAGCTCCCTTCCCAGCATCCCCTTCCTGAATCACAGAGGTCAAGAGACTAATTGCACAGGAGGTCTCTGGTTGTCACTTTGTCTCTCAGATGCGTTTGGTCCTTCTGGCCACTGGATACAATAAGCCCCATTCTCTGCTCAGCTTGGTGTGTTCCTTCCCCAGGAGCTGTTTAAACCCCTTCTATTCACACAGACCTCAGGGAGGCCTCCAGTAGCAGACCTTATACCCTTGAATCATTTGTGTTCTAGGAACAAACTGGTCACTCCTAGGGCTGGGGACACAAACGCTTCCAAAGACAAGGCTGCTTGAGGAGCTCCCACTGCAGGTGGATGCCCAAGCAGCTCTCAGACTGTGCCATGCCATAGCTGAGGATCAGGTCCTGCACAGAGCCTGGGCAGGGTTAGCCTCTCAGCGTGGGTCAGCACAACCTCCTATCAGCATCCTACTGCTACACAGTGTAGATTTGCATCCTCACCTCCCCTGACCTGGCACATTTCTGCTCTGGATTCTCCCATTCTGAGAGCTGGCACCAATGCTCACAGGAGTGTCACTGTTCTGACCTTGATTGCTGTGCTTTCTGTCACTGATGCCTTTCACAAACATCCTAGCTGCAAAGATACGTAATTATTCAGTCCCACGTGCCTGAATGCTGCTTAGCATTCCAGGAAAGGCACGATCCTCAATAAACACAAGGGATGAGACTGGCACTGAGGTATTCTTGGCTTGTGCTTAGAATCCAGCTTTGGAATGACTGGGGCTTCCCATTACCCCACAGTTCATGGTGCCCTACCAAAGGGCACATCCCCAGGTGCAGCACAGCACAGGGTTGTGAATAGGGCAGCTGGGGGTACAGGTGAATGGCTCTTGCACTCAACATTCAGAGGAGAAAAGAATATGTCCAGCACTGACTTTCCGAATGGTGTTCAGAATACAGCTTCCAGGAAGAAGACTGCTTCCTAGGAAGAATTTTTCTCAGTGAAATTATTGCCCTGTATTACCCAAATGCTCCTAAATTGTTGTCCTGCTTCAGGCCTGTTCTGTTTTGCAGGACCACATCTCCCTGCAGGGCTCAGCCTGATGCCAGAGGTGCAGGCAGGTGCTGCACAGCAGCATCAGAAACTTGAGCTGCTCTACTCCCTTCTCTCCTGCTTGTGCCTCCTGATAGCATCTGAGTCCTGCACGCTGCTGTGATTGCTGATTGCCGAGATCAGCAGCCAGGCTAAATTAATAAGCAGGTACTTTTGTGATCCAGGCAAAAAAAGCACTCTGACAAGAATGAGGAACTTGTTCTATTAGTAACCTACATCAACATTCAAACCTAAGTTTCCTAAATATAATTAATCAGTTGTGCCCACAAGTTTTCTCCTCCCTCAGTGTCACAGCACTGCATTGGTTCTGCAGCCTTGCAATGGAAAGAGAGGACATGGGAACAACAGGGAGATGACTGTTTGCAACAGACACAAGGATAATGAGTTTCTTCAACAAGTGCCTGATATTTTCCTCAGTGAGATGCCCTGTATGACACAGTCTCAGCCCAGGCTCTGGCTTTCCCTTCCCACTGGAGGCCTTGCAGCCCTCTCCCAGCCACCTCCTACCAACAGCATTGGGCTTGCAGAGAGCCTCAGTCGGGGAGAACCTTCTCCCACCAGTAGCACAAATTTTACTTTTGAGCAAAGTATATTGAAGACGTGCTATTAACTCACCAGCCATCTCCCTCGGGAGATCCACTACCATTTATGAGGCCATCTAAACACTCAAAAGGCTGAGGCAGAGCAGTGCAGGAGATCAGCAGGAATTTAATTTTGTAATAGATTTATTTCCTACCAACCGGGCATTATATTACGTGATCTCTGCTTCTGCTCTGCCAGGGAGGCTGCACTAAGTTTGGGGTTGTTCTCATGGCAGGGATGCAGGGAAAAAATGAAAATTCTTGGAGTTGTTGGCTATAGGAACTGACCAGATAACTCCTATCTTAAGCACGGTCTGCTCAGCTAAAATAGCTAGGTAGCACCTTGTTCTTGCATCTTGCTGCTGGAAGAAAAGAGCAAGCACATCAGGGGCTGGATCAGGATTCACAGTGTGTGTAGCTCATGAGATAGCAGCTGGACACAGTTTACACAGAATCATTGCTATCCTTGTTACCTTTTACACATTTATTGAAAACTGTAATTTCATTTTCCATCTGGTTACCCCACAGTTGAACTGTCAAATATTCTACCGACAGTTTCCCAAAGGAGGAAGAAACTCTTGCTTCAGGCTCAAAAAATCCAAGCTCAGTTCTTCTGTCATGTGCACTCAAGAGGGAGGCTGACTGTGACACAGAGAGCATCTCCCACCTCGAACTTCATGGAACAAAAAGTTCACGTCCTGTGCACCCTGCATGCCTCACTCCCAGCTGGCACCTGCAGCATCTTCTCCTCACAGAGACCCACCGGTGTCCTGGGAGTAAGAAAAGGGTCTCTTTGGGACCTCCTGGAGCTGTGTTATTCACCCAGGGAGCTGCTTTCCGCGGCTCCTCACTGCAAACAGCAGTGGGAGCTGGAGCAGCTGAGCCCCTTAATTAGGTCACGGCTGGATCACGCGTATGGCACTTGCACTGCCCAGAGCCTCTATAGGAAAATCACATCCTAGCTCTGTAGCTGGGGCAAAGCTCGGAAGGGGAAGGATGTCAGAGCAGGAATAATTCTTCAGAACTTTGTCCACAGGAAAGTGCAGGGCCCTGTTTCAGTCTGTGCTCAACAGCTGGCTCCCTCCCTCCCTGACACTGGAGATAAGTGGTAGCGTTGCTTTAATTTCCTCTTGCTCCTGCTGCAATGCCAGATTGCTTGGATATTCATAAACAGAAGGGGTTTAATGAAAATTATAATTAGAGCCCTGTGGTGCTCTCGCAGGTCGCCTTTACACTGGGCTGCCTATTTACAATACAAATCAGGCTGGTGTCACTGCAGACTCTGCTGCAGGAGAAGAGGATTCATTACAAGGAAAGTACAGGGCTTGTGAGAAACACGGGAGAAAGAAAACGATATTGTTATTATTAATAATCTAGGAAATTGGGAGCTGCCACGGTCTCGCTGCAACTTTGCTGCGAGAAGAAAAGCCTATTTGTAATCATCCTGCAGCAGGCGGGGAGATGGCACGGCCACCCAGCAACTGCCACCAGTAATTACAGTACAAACGGACCCTTTTCATAGAGCGTCTGTTTCTCATGGAAAGCAAAGTGGCAATGAAGATTTTATCTCCCTCACCGGGACGCAGAGAAGCCCTCTTAGCACTCCAGCCTGGCTGTGAAGTTGTAGGCATAGGGAAAGACAACATGTGAAACCAAAAGGGATGGATTCCCTGTGATGTTACAGCTTTCCCATTCCACTTGCCAGCAGCTACATATGGTGCTTTTTGCCCTGCTGTAATAGCATGAGCAGCAGCTCCTCGAGACAGGCAGAAGCCCTCATTCTGGAAAGCACTGGAGCTAACATGAGGCACAGTGTGCAGACCGGTGCTGGAGATCCCTATAAGATCTGAGCCCAACTCAGACGGAGAAAAGAGCCCGTGGGCACACCAACACTCAGCCTGGCTCCCACTCCAGCCAGCACAAACCAGTGTGTTCCTAAATAATCTCCTGGGTTTGGCTTACCTCCATCAAAGTGGTCTGGCAGAGGTGTTAACCTTCTGCTCCCACCTGTACAGTGAAATTATACCCTCATTTTGCACAGAGGATAGTTGGAGATTTAGGTTGTATTTGTAAAATTCTTCTTTAATATTTCATATGAATGCACCGGCAGGAATGGTACCATCATTGTAACAGGACTTTTATTGGATGCCTGCATGCCCATAGTGATTACCAGAGGTGGCATTTTAGGTTGGGAACCTTTTTGTGCCCCATCTCCTTCCCCTCCACTGTCGCGCTCACAGAGCAGAGCGCTCACCCCAATTCCATGCATGAATCCCCCAGGTTCAGCCCAGTCACAGGGCGATGCACCCAGAGCAGATCCCAGCAATGCCCAGCAAAGGATGCTGAGTCAGTTCGCTGCCAGACTCCCCAGTGCTGCTCGCCCCAGCTATTAATCTCACCTTGCCCTCTGCGGTCGGAGGACATCATTTCAGTCTCATAAACAGCTGGGAAGTCAGAACAGAGCAGATGAGCTAATAGTGCAGAAGTATTTGGTTAATGTATCAAAACTGACTCAGGAGACTTTCCTTTCTGCACGTCATGGCAATATGCAGAAAGTTTTCAGGCAAATTAGAAGCTGGAGTATTTTAGGAGTCTGGCCACAACCCGGCCAAGTGATTTGCTTGCATTTCATGCACGCAATCGTCAGTGCAAAATCACTCATACTGCAACAGCTGAGCTGTAATCATCACTAGTAACAAACTGTTGTTCGTGCTCTGCCAAAAAAACACCCTAACGTGAAAATGTGCTTACGCTGGTTAAAAAAAGGGCCACGAGTTGAATTCCCCATGTAAAATTGTGTTTGAAAAAGTTGTCATTTTTGCAGCTGAAAAATAAATATCGGTGAAGAAATCCTGACTGCTGTCCCCCACAGAATGCACTAACAAACTTCCAGGCCTGTCATCAAAGCACCAGATGGGAAAACACTGGGAAAAAGAAAGAATATTTTGGAAATGAAAGCGTTTAACGGCCCAGCTTCTGGTTTCAGTAAAATGCTTTTGACAGGAAGGGTTTTAAGTTGAAACAAACAGGAAAACAACTATTCTGTTACAAACAGGGACAGCCCAAAGCTTTTGGGATATCTCAGAACTTTTCCAATAACCACAAACAACCTCCCTGCTACAGAGTGGCAGGAAAATGAATCAATCACTATTGACTTTCATCGTCCCATTGCTTCACCGGGTGAAAATCAATCCTGCTTATAATTGATTCATCACTTTCATGACTGCAGGTAACACGTGCAGCTCCAATGGCCTCCCTAGGGCTGCAAAGTGCAGCTCTTGGGTCTCCTCCCCAGCTGTGACCCTAGCAGAGATCCAGCTCTCTTCTTCTTAAGTCAAGAAAAAGCAGAAAACAGAGACACATAGACTGCTTAAATAGATGAACCAAGTGAGGAGGATGTGCAAAGGAGATGGTGAAGTTTTGGCATGTCTGGTTGAAGTGATGCAGAAGTGCAGCTTTTCTCTATGGTGGTTTGAGGAGCTCAGGGAGCACAATCTGCTCTGGGTGTCTGAGACAGAGAAAAAGCACTTCTCTGCTACGAACTGGATCACTGCTGGAAATAAGCACTACAGGGCAGAGAGGGTTGGGCTCAAAGCACAAGAATGAGCCGAGTGGAAGTCAGGGAGCCCACAGTGCTCTGCTCTCCCCATCCCCACACCACCACATGCTCCTGTGGATGCCAGCTGTGCCGTACTGGAGAGGGGTTTGATAACACGAAGGATCCTTATCAAAGATTTACTGGCAATAAAGTATTGTGCTAAAAAAAGAAATAATCCCCAAGATTTAACAAGTCCTTTCATGTGTATTAATGGCATCGAATGTATTACTTTCTGTGCAGTGTTCCTTTTGTTTTTTGCGTTTCGGCCCAAGCAGATGATGAAATGAGACCCATGACATTCACTTTGATGGAAGCGAGCTGCAGGCTTTCCAACAGTGTAAATAAGGATTCAGTGCCTTTTAAAAAGCGTTATTTTAAAAGCAAAGCCCTTTTGAGTGAGGGCTCGAATGGGGTTATTTTCCACATGACCAAGCGTCAAAAGGAAAGCAGCAGCCCCATCCGTACTCTTATCACCATTCCTGAGTCACCCACTGGATAGATTTGTCACAAGGTGAAATAAGAGCAAGTCCTCGATTTATTATCATTTTCTACTTGTCCTCCCTAATGCAGCTCCTGCCAGGATGAGTTTGCTGTGGGAAAGTGGAATGAAACCAGGCCTTTCACTGCAGCTAAATAGGGCTGGGGGAGGGTTTCTTTAGGAGGGGGGATCTTCCTCATTATGAGTGGAAAATGTGCAACGCAGAGTTTTCATCAGATGCCGCCCAGCCTCCCAATTAGGACGGCTGAGACAAACAGCTCCGTTATTACATGCGACTGTTTATACAGTGTCACTCAGCCATTGTTTATTTCATGAGCATAATTTATCTCTTCTGTTGTGCTACCCAATTTGTTTGGACTTCCAGCCCAGTTTCATCGCACACATCCTTTGGCCTCCCACCAGCCCGCTCCCCAATTAAGTTTCTGAGCGCGTTGCACAGCGGTCCTCCCCTCCCTTCCCCCCCTTCTCCCCCTTGTTTCCCGGCTGATGTCTGCATCCCCTTCTCACTGCAATGCTCCCCGGGGCTCCTACCCCAACCCCGCTGGCTGCCCGCTCCTCAATGCCTCATGGTTTATTCAACAGTCAAGCTGCATTTCTCTTTTCCCTCTCTCTTTTTTTTTTTTTTTTTCTCTTCTTTTCTTTCTTTCCCCCCCCCTTTTTTTCTCTCTCTTCTCCGCTCTTTTTTTCCCCTCTCCTTTTAAATCAGAGGCCAGTCAATAGGTCTCACTTCAGCAGCTTGGTTCTTTTGCAACAAACCTCAAAACCAACAAGCCAGCTGTATCTCGGCAATGCAGTCTGGCGACTTTGCAAGGGCTGAGCCCTGACCCATGGGGCGGCAGCTCAGAGGCAGAGCACTCATGAGCACTTGTCTCCAAAGGGGACAAAGACGTGCCCTCTATTAACATCTGCTACAAAAGCTTCATCCAAGCTTGGCCCTGCCTTCCTGCTCCCAGTATCACTCCCTTTGGGGTGCGAGATGATTTCTCAGTCCTGGAACACTCCCATCCTTGGGCTGCCTTTGCTCCAAACTTTCCAATCATTTTGCTCGCTCTTCTTGCTTGCAGCACTGCCTTCAAGGATTAGCTAAAATAGAAAAGTGCTAATCCACATTATGGAAATTCAAATCCTTGTTGCTACATTAAGTTGTTTCAAGGAAGTTTAATCTGGCAAGACATGGAGGTGAAATCCACTGTTTAAAGTGGTAACAGAATCCATGCATCGCCTCTTCTGTTAGTGTGAAAGCACTATAGGTGCAAGAAGCAGCATTATACTCCTTGGCATAGCAACTTTAGGCTACCACTATCTCTGATGTGCTCCAGCAAAATCCCATTGAGCGCTCAGCTCCAGGTTACAGCTGAATGAAGGATTTGCTGCTGCATTCCCCTTCCCACTTTGTTTGCCAGCATTGGTTTTCCAGGATTTCTGCTAGAGATCTGCACAGTGCGCTGCCACCAAACAGTGGGACTCCATCTAAACGCCTGTTGTTAGTGTCCAAAATTTCAGCATTGAACTTCGTGTGTCCATGGGAGCCACCACGAGACAAAAACTTGGCAGATGTGAAACCTGGGTTACGTCTTGAGTGAAGAAAGCATCCTTTGGGTAAGCAATCTGCAGAGGAGTTTACTGGCTCTCCACCTCCCATCACTATGAGATGCTTCAGAAATTCATCATACTTTAAATGATTCACTCAAGTAGCCATTCAGCCCCAGTTCATAGATTGCAGAGCCTTTATTACACAGCTATATATTTAGCACTGAAATGGTTCTCAGCAGTTGTAACAGCCCTGTCATCTAAGGAATAAAACAAAGAGCCATTATTCATCAAAAAGGAGACACAGTCTTTATTGTCTGAAGCCATGGTAGAGTTTTTATATCGCCCTGTCTGTTCTTTCAGGCTGTCACACAACTCAGTTTTAAGCTGTTTCAGTGGCAGCCCTGGAAGCTCAAACCCTCCTATAACATCTCATAGCTGACCTCCCAGCTCACGTTGGTTTAGACTGACATCAGCATTGATCCTGAGCACATTAGATATGGCCAACAGCCTAAGAGCAACAAAACTAACCTTTCTAGAAAAGCTTGAGCTAGACGGCAGTCTGGCTGAGTAAGGAATTAAAGGTAGATGGGTTCATTTAAAATCATGGTTACAAGCAGTAATAGACGAGCGTGTGTTTTGTGCACTGATTACATCCAGAAGATCTGCGTCCAGGCTCTGTCTGATGGCAGAGATTTGTGTGGCTGTAGGACCCCAGAGGTGTGTGTGCCAGCTGTTCTGCTACCTGCCAGCCCTCCTGGGCCATGTCCTGCTGCCCTTGGTGGGTGCATGTCCAGCATGGGGCTGGAGGAATCAGCCCAGTTCTCTGGATCCGGACAACATGAGACATACCCAGCATCCCTGCCTAGCAGCTACCTGACTTCCTCTGCGCCTTTAGGAAAAGCAGCCGGATTTGGTGCCAGAAGACTTCTTTCAACATGCACTTCCATGGTGCAAATGAGTCCATGAAATGCAAATGAAGCAGCACCTCTCACAGAACCAACCACCATCGCTTTCTCCTCAGGCTTCTAAGAACATTTGAGAATCTGTTGGCATCAGCATGAACGCAGAGTAAAGAGGACACAGGAAAGATACATCTGAGGAGGTGCTGTGCACAGGCTCCCAGCAAAGCAGCTGTTTGCACAGCGAGGCAGACCCAACTTTCCTTCCTTTGAATGTTTCCTCTCTGAATAATGAGATGAGAAATTTGAAGACCCAGAATCTTAAAATAGTGGCACACATTAAAGAAAGAATTGCCCTTTCCCAGCTTTGTAATTTGCTTTAAGACTGACAATCACATCTCCGAAGCCCCACGCTCCCTTTTCTCCATACGCTCAGGAAGTGCAGAGCTCCCGTTACACTTCTCCCAGCACCCCGCCGAACAGCCAGCAGTCTCCTAGGCTAATTAGCCACACTGTATTCTGCACATATTTTGCATTTCTGAGTAATTAGGATAATCAGATTTCTCCCTTAATTCTGTACGTATACACTATAAGCAGGTGTATTGCCTTTCCCACAATGATATCACAAGAAGCGCGTTGTCTGCTGGAGGTGCGGATGCCAGCCGCCTGTCAGAGCCCATTCTCGTCTCACACATGGAAATCTGCTGCTAACGGATTACCAGGAGCCATGGGAAATTAGGAACCGAGCTCGATTTGGGTGAGTAGCCAGTAGCTCAGATATTTGTGCAAGCTATCTCAATGCACAGAGCCTTCATATCTGGCCAGAGATTTGGCCATTCTCTTTGCAGCCCTCCAGGGAAGTGCTGTGAGTGTGGCACAGGGGTCACTTGGCCCAGAACCTCAAAGGTGTTCGGGGTTCTGCAAAGTGCAATAGCCCTCATCCTTGTTCTCGAGCATTTGGCCTTGAAGCTTTCACAGATCTGGGATTACTTCCCTCTTAACAGAGCATCAAGGGTGCAGAATCTTTGAAGAGGACTGAGGATGCTCCTACACCCCATAGCATGGAGCTAAGTGCTCCTGAGCACCTGAGCTGCAGCAGCAATACTGACAGACCTTGCTACATGGCCTCCACAGAAAGACCACCTATCTGACAAGCTTCACATATGGGAAAGGTTTGCTTATAGAGCTTAGAGTGCAACCCAGTATACACTCAACACAAAGAAGTAGAGCGATGCTCTTGTCGTAGTACTACTGTAAGAATAATGTCCAAACCTCACAAGTATGAACAAAACTGATTATGACCAGGGTTTAGATCCCTCCTGATCTCCAAGTTAACCTTCCTGGTACCAAGATTAAGCACTGGTTGCTACAGAGATAGTTTTCAGGCAAAGCTGAAGACAGGGAGTGACAAACTGTTAATTGTGGTAAGGCTGCTTATCCATAGTGGCTGAGCACAGCATGCAGAGCAATCCATGCAAGGTTACACTCAATACTTTGTAAGTTCTGCATGGGTAATAAAATACCCCATTCCCTTCTTTAGTGTCCTCCATCTCACCTTCCCCATTCAGCTGGAACGGTGCTTACAGATGAACTATCTCCAGAGCACTTGGAAAACACAATGCAGCACCAGGCACTTTAATGAGTCCAAGGCTGTTGTCAGGGTCACCACAGACAGGGGAGAGGTCCCTCTTTCCCAAAAAGGTCTCACAGGAGACATTTTCCCAGGCTTCATATATTTGCCATCATAGTGTATTCGTTTGAGCACCAGGATTCATTTTTTATTAAGTATATTTATGTCTGGAGAACTTTACCCAAACTTTCCTTAGTAATATCTAGTTCTTGTTCTCTCATGACTTTGGTCAGGTTGCCAAGTGCTCAGTAAAGAAGAAGAGCATGTGACTGTTTGCTTGCTTCATTCTGACCCACCTCCCTTAGGTCAGCAGCATCCCATGTTGCTCAGGGGTGGCACAACAGCATCCCTTCTCTACAGGCCTTGATGTGTTCTCCTGTCCTCTGAGATGCACAAGGCATGGAGGCTGGATCCCATGCAAATTCAGCTCTCCCATCCCATTGCTGTGCTGCTGTGACAGGGTGGCAGTCTGTGCACCTGTGCTTCTGCCATCCAGGGTCAGGGCAGACATCTGTGTGCTTGATGCATCGACACAGAGAAAATACATTGGTGATCCTGGATCTCTGGAGTTTTGAACATTGGTTGAAAGAACCGGAGAAGGAAAAATAGGGAAGAAAGCAGGTATTTTTCTGGCCTGAGGGAGACTGGAGAGCAGGTGGGAAACTGCCTGCTGGGCTGGCCAGTCGCTGAGAGGTGGCAAAGAAAGTTGGCACAGCAACTCCTGATGTCTGCCTTCTCTGAGCAGGTGACGAAGGCAAGCTGTTGCCTCGATTCCCACAGTATATTTTCATTAAGCTGTGGCAGATGGCAGCGGAGGTCACCGCTTCCACACCATCATCCTTT
>JAOWBP010051252.1:0-16154 GCA_028571105.1 Tragopan temminckii | reverse complement strand
CTGGCAGAAGGGACTGATAAACATCAGTCAGTGGGCCCGTGTGTCTCAGGGCTCCCCCAAACACTTGGCAGCAATCGCAGTGTTATGGCATAACAGCTGTGAGGAGAGGCACCAGCTGCTTTGCACTGGGAGGGGATGGAAACAGTAGGGAGAACTCAAAATATTTTAGCAATAGGGTCTTCACAAACCTAAATAATAAAAACCGAGCATTTTGCCTGTTCCGGGCTGTTCTGGCTGCGTCTTGTAGCACTGTGCCTTAAAGTAGCAGCACAGGAAGGACAGCAGCCCTGCTGATGCTCGTGGGCGTTTGGTGCTTTCCTATTTCAGTTTTGGCTCTCCAGCCAAAGCTGCTCACTCACAGTGACTGCCTGGGAAGAAGCAAGACTAAAGCAATTACATAATAGGGAAGCCTAAGATCAGCTTTCCAGTCTTTAAATGCTTTGCACTTAAATATGGCACTGAGCTCAGAGCCAGCAGATGGTTTGACCTTCCTCCTGCCTTGCTTGTCGGAGCGGGTTGGGCTGCGAGGAGCTGAGTGTTTGTCTGGGAGTGGGGCAGGGTGGCAGTGCCATCTGGCTCGTGGCTCTGGCTGCACTGAATTGCACTGATTCTCATCTTTTGGGATGAAGCCGGCATCGATATGAGCAGCACCTGTGGTTCAGAGCCCAACCAATTAAGTGTGGCTCTTGGGAGGAGGAAGACTTGCGTGGTGCAATCGCACAGTCCAGAATTAAAGTACATCTGAAGGAACATTGTGGCTGTGACAAATAACTGAAGGAGACCAAATAGTTTGTTCCTTTTACATCTGTGGCATTTAAAAGCCAATGGGTTGTGCCGTGTCATATAT
Source organism: Tragopan temminckii (assembly GCA_028571105.1). Taxonomy (NCBI): domain Eukaryota; kingdom Metazoa; phylum Chordata; class Aves; order Galliformes; family Phasianidae; genus Tragopan; species Tragopan temminckii. Next base: position 15,307 of record JAOWBP010051252.1, on the reverse strand, counting down.
TGCGTCATTGTGCCAGAGTCAAGTAATTGATGGGACCAGTAACAGTCTATGAGAACATTAAATGTCTCAGGAAGATGAAAGGAGCCCTGGGGAGCTGTTGACATCTGTCACTGACACATTTGGGAAGGAGGAGAATACAAATCGCTCTGCTGAGTTTGCCTCAGAGTGGCTTTCATAGCCAGCGTGTGTGGATGAATGTTGTGGTCTCTCATGGGGATGGGTATTTTTGAGTCACAGCCCTTTCTGTGCCTCAGTTTCCCTTGTTGTAAAGCAGGGGCGGCGCAGACTGCAGGCATGGGAGGAGCTGCGGATTCAGGTTTACACTGGGTTGGTGCAAGAAAGCATTTTCTCTGACCAAGAAAATGACTTGTAGATCAGATGGTGGGGCGGTGGGGTTTTGGGTGGATGGAAGGGGGTGTGCTTAGTGTGAGCAGCAGGGCAGCAGGCCCCTGCTTCTCTCCATAGTCTGTCTCGATTCCTGGATGAGTCATGTCCCTTCTGTTCATAAATGCTGCCAATGGGAGAGATAAGGGTTTGAAGTGGAAATACGGGCCCTGCTGGTATGACCCATCCTGGCACAAAAGGTGGATTAGAGCCAATGTTTTCCTGCTCCTTCTGGACAAAGAAGTGTTTTGTCTTCAGCACGCAGGAACCTGCAGAGCCCAAGCTGCTTACTGCATCCTTGTTTCTCAGGTTAAACCTGGAGTTAAACCACCGAATATTAGAGCCCCGTGGAGGCAATACCCAAAATAAGGTCACAAATAGGGGAGGAAGGGATGAACCCCACAGTGTGCCAGCCAGCGAGCCTAGAAAGCTCTAGGTGTTCCAAGAGGCTCCTGGGATGTGTCAAAGATAACTTCCTGAGCCAAGTGGTAGGCAGCCCCACCACGGGCAATGCAATGCTAGGCCTGTTTCTCACCAACACGAGTGAGCTGTAGATGTCCCTGTTTGCTGCAGGGGAGTTGGACTAGATAACCTTTAAGGGTCCCTTCCAGCTCAAAAGATTCTGGGCTAGGCTGGATGGAGAGAATAAGAGTTTGTCCCAGCCAAGGCCAGCAGTGCAAGGGGGGATTAATCTTCTGGCTTGGGGCTTTAAAAAGTGATCATTTGTGGGATAAAATAGGGTTGAGCCCAGTGCAGGCTGTTACAGGGGATCTAGTCTCTCTTTTTTAGGAGAGATGTTGGTCCTTGAAGCCTCATGCTCAGGAAGTATTGACAGATGTGGGTTGGGGACAGAACCAGGCTCTTAGATCTCTGCCCTGCAAACAAGCCAGCCTGGGAGCGTGGGTTTGCGGGAGCTGCAAGTTCTGCTCTAGGCCTGGATTTCTGCAGACCTTCACAAGAGGGCAGAAAACAGCTGCAGAAATGCACGTGGCTCTGGAAGCCTGACAGTGACTTTGATGGGAAACTCTTGGGGACTTTTTGGCCTGCTCTGAGACGTAGTATGGATTTATTAGGAGAGCTGGTGTAGGTATGTAGCAGAGAGCAAAAACGAGCAGCAGTCCTGTGGGCATCCCAGTATGGAAGGTTGTCTGTTTTGTTGGAGCAGAGGAACTGCTGCACTCATTTTTCTGTTTCCTGGGGAGGATACCGGGATCCATCCTCACACATAAGTGGGGATTTAATCTAGATATAAGTTGAGGAGGGAGGAAAAGGAGAAATGAAGTTGTGGAAGGGGATGGAAGGGCATTTGATTGGGATTGTGGGATGTTGGAGAATGGGTGGGTGCATCAACTGGGCTTGGGGTCAGCATCATCTGTGCTGCAGCAGGAGGGCTTGTGCAAGGATGGGTTTTGTAGCTTGGGTTGGCTCAGGAGAAAAAAGGATAGCCTGCACAGGGTGGTTTTGATTCCTTGTATGGTATTAAAACTCAGAAGTCTCCATGCAGTCAATGTTCTGTTGGTGTAACCAGCAGGTTCTGTGTTGTAGGACTGTTCAGGGCCAGGTGGGAGCTACATATCCTGCAAGGCAAAGCCTGCTCTTGGAAGCCCTATTTATGAGATGGGGTTTTCCTGGATGTCCTGGCAGCCAGGCTGACTCCCAGGGGGATGCAAAGCCAGAGCTGGGGCTGATGGCAGCTGGGCCTCCAATTTTCCCTTCCAATTTTCTAGTCTGGAGATGGGACATACTCATGTGCTTCTGTTTTAGCAAATCAGTGCCAGAGCATTTACAATAATATTCAGACTAGTTTCACTTTTCAGCTTTTTTTTTTTTTTTAATAAAGGAACTAAAAATAAATCTTTAGTTGTAAAGCAAAATAAAAACAGTGCCATCTTTCATTCCAGTTATTATACAGTAGCTGGCATTCTTTAGACAAAGCTTAAAATAACCATGAACATACCAGTGAAAATAAATGGGTGAGTCATGTTTGTTAATGCAGGATTAGAAGCATTGCTCTTGGCTCTCTGTAACATCGCGTGCTCTCAAGCAGACGTGAGGTTATGCTGGAATTGAAGAATTTGGGATCCATCCATTCCAGGTCCTCCTGAGCAGAACCTGTGTGAAATCAATGAGTGTTCTTGCTGTATTTATTTGTGCAGTCTCTATTTCTATGGCACTGTGGTGTCCTGAGCATTGCTGTCTGTAGTAATGAGGCTTGTGCCTCGCTCTTTGGATGTGGTTTTGAGGGTTAAATAGGGAAAGTCACTCAAATATACTTGTATTTCTTCGAGTTCACAAGCATTTCTAGGTAGAAGGAACCAAAAGCGTTGCTATGTTATGTTCTTCCCTCTGAGAATGGAACCTCTGTGGTTCCATCATTCCTTTGCTTTTGTTCCTGCAGTGCATGGAGGCTGAAAGCACCCTGGGGGTGGGTGCTGCCTGTCCTCTCCCACTGGGCAGCTGCTCCTCCTGCACACACTGCTGCTGGCCCCTGGAGCTGCCCAGAGCCTCTTTACTCCTCCAGAGATGGAACATGAGTCTGAAATGCTGCTCCCACCATGGTTTCTGGATCAGATGGGGCAACATCTTGGCGTTAAAGCCAGCAATGCTGGCTTCAGCTGACACTGGGTAACCCCTGCAACAGGCCTGTGCGCTTTCCTCAGTGATGGAAGGACCTCAAACCTGAACTCCCTCAGTCATATTCAGCAGCAGTGCCTCGTGAAACGATTCCTTGCCTCTACCTCCAGCCTTTATCTCTTTGGAGTTCTGCTGGTGTGTGGAAAAAGCTGCAAGAAAAGCCAGGGCAGCCCTGCTTGGCTGGAGGTGTAGCAGAACATCTTGGAATGACCAAATGGCCTTTGTAATGTTTCCTCCCTAGCAGAGGAGAACTTGTCAGCAAGGCTCTGGCTGCCTGGCCACGGCCACCTGGCATCCATGTCTGCTTGGTGTTCAGAGCACATCAGGCTGCTTGCTCTCTGTGTGCCACCACCTCGCTGGGATCCATGGCCGGAGGGGTGAGCAGCTCCTGCCTCTGTTTTCCTTTGGCTCCAAAGCAGAAGGGGAGAAACCGGAGGCTGCTTTGCAGTTGAAGTCATTAAGGCTGTTCTCCTGCTTCCTTGACAATGTGTTAATTGCTTGCCTGGCCAGCGGGTCTGCTGTGCTGCTTGCTGCAGAAAACTGCAGGGACTTTTTTTTGTTTCTGTTCCTATTAAAAAGGAGAAATAAATATCTGCAAGGCACCTTGTGTTCTTCCCCATCTCTCCTGAGGTCAGTGAAACATGGCACGTGTCAGACTTGTGCTTCAGATGCTTTAACGTGAGCTGCTGAGCCCTTTGCATCCGTTTCACGTGCAAATAAAACGAGGAGGCCAATTCCCCCTTTGCCACAGCTGAGGATGGATGCTGCTCCCTCCCCATACCTGGGATCCCTTTGCAGGATTCCCTCTTTCCCCTTCTCTTAACCCCTGCCAATGAACAGGAGCAGCACCTTGCAGAAGAGGGATTTGAAGCCCGCTGAGCAGCTCTCCCTGCAGCCTGTGTGTGCTCACAGCCCTCTGCTGATGCTGCAGCTCAGAAGTCACTGGAGCTGCCTCCTGTCCGCCTCCGCAGGGCTGCATGCTCGCCTTGGGTGGCTGTCACACACAGCAGGCAAGGTTATCATGGGTGACAGCCTTGTCACCCCTCTGATAAATCACACACCAGTGTGGTATCGGTCGTGCTTAAATGCACAGAAGACAGTAAATGAGCCATCTCTCTACTTAGTGATTTTTTGTTTGTTTGTTTTTTTAACAGAGAAAATGCTTTTGTGTTTAAAACCCCACTTTGGGGCTATCTGGGCTCAGATCCTTGCCTGGGCTGGCAGCGCACAGAGCAGTGGTGGGGCTGGTGGGTGGCTGTGTGCCACCTGCAGCGGGATGGCAGAGCTCGGCTTTGCTTTGGGCAGCTCTGATGGACCTTGGCAGCCCAGAACAGCGGCCTCTGACTCCTTTCCCAATGTTTTCTTTCTACTCCATGCAGTTTGACTGAATTGTAGCCCCCAGAGGTGGGGGCAGACAGAACGCTCCAGGAGGTGGGAGCGTGTGGGTCAGGTTGGTTTGAATGTCTCCTCTCGCTTTTGTGTCAGCACGTGGGTGTCATTTGTCCTCCTGATGGGGATTTTTTTCTCCTGACCCCACAGCAGGTGGTGAAAATGCTTGCTGTTTACTCCTGATGTTGGGTTTGGGGTCAGATTCTCATGAACTCCGATAGCCTTAAAAATCCAGGGGAAATGGAGAAGCTGCCTTGGTTGCTTGGAGTTCAGAGCTTCTCCAGTGTATTGAACTCTTTGGGGTTTGCAAGCTGTGGCACCGTATGGCTGGGAGGTCATGAGCTGGAAGGCTGAGATTGCACCCAAATCCCACAGAAACCATCAGCACTTTTTTTGGTAGAGCCTGCAAGATGGGCAGTATACTTTGGTCCCATTTCTAGCAGCATCTTGCAAAGCAAATCCCCTGCTGGGAAGCAGAGTTTGGGTGCAAGCCTTTTCCCTATCCAAGGGCTTTGATATTAATTTCTACTGAGGATGTAGAAGCTTGCCCCACGTAACAGCACTCTGCTAAAGGAGATGATGTGGTTTCCTACCTGGTTCTTTCATCCTGCTGGCCCTATGGATTTCGATAGGGCATGCTTGTATAGCTGCTACTAAAAGGTTGGCATTTGTGAGTGGGTAAAGGGATAGAAGCCACGAGCTCCCAGACTGCTGGTGAGTTTGGATGCTGGATGGTGAGTCTGGAGGTGGATCCTATGTAATCCTTGCACCAGGACTTACATCAGCCCTCCTGACCGTGGAGTGGCTTTATAGAGGGTGACTCTGCCCTGTGCCTTGCTGGAGCGGTGTGTCCCCATAGCTTGTAGTGCAGCAACAACAAAATGCTCAGTGGTAGGAGATGCATGGTGGTTTTCACTCGCCAGGATGCTTGGTGCTCACTGACTGGTCTTGTGAGCTGGTGTGGGACATGGGGACCTCCCTTCTCCATCCGCGCCCCTGCAAGCGTGCATGGGAAAGGGTTTCACTGAGGAAATAGAGCAGAAGGAATTGAGCATAGCATGTGTTCCTTCTAAAGATAGCACGCTGGGGCTCACATCAAGGATGTCTCCACACTCGGCATCCACAACATCTCCATCTCCCTCCATCCGCGACGGCTCCGGGCGTGCTGGGAGGGCACCAGACATGGCCAGCCTGGGACTGCTGTGCCCTGCTGCAGTGTACTAGAAAACGTATACACAGAGCATTACATTGCAGGTGGAGGTGGCAGCCTGTGCTGCAGGCGTGGTTTGGGCTCTGCAGCTTCTCTGCTGTGGAGAACAGTGCTGTGACATCCCTATCCAGCTGTGTATCCCAGTGCTGGCACGCAGCCTTTGCTGGAGGAGAGCAGCCCAGCCCTGGGTATGGCCGTGGTGCTGGCTGGTGGCCCCAGGTGTCACTGACTCAGCTGCAAGGCTACCACAGCATGTCCTCGGGGTGCTTTTCTGGGAATAGTGGCATTTCCGAGCCCTCTTTTTCCCTCGCTGCCTGGGGTGTTGGTGTCATGCTGGGATTCCCTGCGTGCAGGGAGCCCTGCGGAGGCTGGCTGCAGATGCCAGCGGGCTACCAGAGCAGATGGAGGATCTGGGCCCAGGATTTCTGTGGGATTGCTCAGTGCATTAAACCTACCGTACTGACTTGCCTGGAGGTCTCCATCTGGCACACCGAGCCTGGGCTTATTGCTGAGAGAGGACAGGGTGAAGGGGATGGGAGGTGGAACTGGCATTTGTGGTCAGTGTCCTCAGGGACAAGATGGGAGCAGGTGCCAACTCCCTAATTGCAATTAAAGAGAAGGAAACAGCATCTTATAGATCTTCCTCTCACAGTCCTCCTGCGTGCCCCTGTGCATCGCTGCCCTCTGCAAGCAGTTGTGATGGCCCTGCTGCGGCGTGGGATGAGGCTGACAGCTTGGCAGCACTCAAGGAACCAGAAAGAGAGAGGAGCAGACAGACAGTGTACCTGGGAAAAAATCACGTCAAGTCACGTTAAAGTGAGAGAATCGTTTGCTGAAGGCTTGAATGGAAAGCGCTGTCTGGGCTTTGAAATGCAGCCAGCCATGCCTGTAGAGGAGATTTGTATTTGTGGTGTGGCCACAGTCACACAGGGCTCACAGAGCTTTGAGAGCCTCAGTGCTGGAATGGAGAAAGGGCATTTCTTGCTGTGGCTTTAATTAGGGGTGGCACAGGGTGAGGTACAGCAGAGAGCAGGGTGTGCTGGAGCCCATTTTGGGGATCAAGGACATCCCTGGCATCTCGTCCATCAGCCGGGTCGCTCCCTGCCTCACCAGGAGCTCTGGGTACTGCTATCGTTCCCCATTGAAGAGTGCCATGAAGTTTTGGGGAAGTACCTCGTTGGCTGTGTCTGTGCTGCAGCCTCACCTGAACACATTTCTGGTGGCCCTTGGGTCCAATCCAAACTGCAAGTGAAGCCCTCCAACCCGTTTCTTTTGTTTTATGATTGCAGAGTGTTAGACACACAACTGGATGTAATGTAACCCTGAAAGCTGCCTCCATCTACCACTCAGTTTTGAGTTGGATGCCTCATCTTAGTGTTTGTTATCACCAGCTCTCCTGGCTTCTCCCCGTATCTGCACCTCCAGTTTTTGTCCTGTTTTTTATGCCTGGTTGTTTTCTGAATCCAAGCACGGTGCAATAAAACTGCATTTACCAGGGATTAGCTGAGCTAATCCCATAAATGTGCTTTTACTTCATTATCAGATGCAGTATATAGGGCTTTCTCCTTAGCTGTACTGGGTCTGCGAGAGGGTTAGTGGATCACCCTGCAAATGAAAGGGTGGGATGCTGGGGAGACAAGCTTCTCCTTGTGTTTAGGATTATGTTGATCAGGAGAAGGAAAACAGCAGAGCTCCCTTCCTGGGCTCCAAGGTTCAATGTCCCCTTTTCTAACTTTCCTGCTTTTTCAACCCCCAGTCAGTGCAAATTTAATGGAAGAATTAATATTAAAATAAACACAACCCATGCTAAACAGAGCAGGCTTAACCGAGACTGGGCTGAAGTCCCAGAATGGTTGGGAAGAAGGATTTCTAAGTTTCCTGAACCAACATGTGCTGTGACTGTAACACTGTGGGTTTATTGTCTGCTTATTTTTGCTTCTGCTTTACCAACTTTTCCAAATTCCTGTAGACAAATAACTGCTGGGCAGGATGGAGCTCAGCACAATGAACCTTCTCACTGCAGGGCTGGTGGGCTGTGAGCTCAGCCCTGTGAGTTGGGGTGGGCAGGAAGAAAACCAGAGGTTCTGGAATGGGGCACCTCAGAGCTGGGCACTGTGTGCTGCTTCTGCAGTTTGGGTTCATACAATCATGGAGCATCCCGAGATGGAAAGGACCCACAAGGATCACAGCTCCCTCTCTGTGTGGCTCACATCCCCCGTGCTGTGTGTACGCCTGGGGTTGCAGCATCCCCAGTGCAGGATCCAACCCTTGGTTTGATCTCCCCACGATAGAGAGGCTGAAGGGCTCTGAAGTGATCTCTAGGATAGGAGTTAAAGATGCAGCTGAGCACCTGGCTGTGCTCTGAAGAGATGGTTGTCTCCTCTACCTTCTCCTGATGCTGCGTTCACAGTGCTGAAGGTGAAAAACACCTCTGCAACTGTCACACAGCAGCACCTGAAAATAGAGGTGTGCTGGTGCGTCACACATCCCCCATCACATCCCTCCTGGGGAGGTGCTGCTGGCCAGGAGTCTGGGGTGGGAGCAGATGCTGCTGCAGCACAACTGGTGGAAATGGGCAGGATTCAGCCATCCTTGGACAAAGGCAACAAAACAAGCAGCTGTGTGTGCCTCACCAGGCCAGGAGCTGCCTGAGTTTTGGTGGCAAGGATGCTGGGGTGCAAGGCAAGAGATCTGCTGGTTGTTCTGCAGATGAGGCTGTGGGAGGAAAGCTTGCGCCCCAGTTTCGTCTCTCTAGAATAGGGTGATTGCTGTTGACTGTGGCTTTCCAGAACAAAGATGGTGTTTCAGTTGGTGTGTAGGCAAGATTGACACAGTGGGTGGCAGAGCATGGCGGAGGGCTTTTGGGTACTGGGTCAGAGTGGGTGCATTGCACTCTTGCTGTGGTGGGGCCACCAGCAGCACCCCACATGAGAAGGCATTGTCCCATTGCTTGCAGGACTGTGGAAAGGCAAAGAAATGCTTTTAGCTGCCCTGTTGGGTATTGCTGGTGATGCAGTGCTGGACCTACGGCTCAGTCCCAGGCTTCTGTGTTGGAGCTCTCCATCTGGGTTGCTGATCTTTGCAGAAGTGATGTCTCTCCAAGCCAGCACTCAGCTTTCTCAGGCTCTGGGAGCTCGAGGGCACTGGGGCTGGCAGTCAGCAGTGCCAGCTTCGATTCGTCTTGACTTGCTGAATGGAATTTGTAATTCATTTTCTAACAGCCTTGTGTCTGAACAGCCTCCTAAGGACTTGAATGCTGGAAGTGCCTATTCTCTGAGCATCCCATGAAGAACAAAGGCTTGTCATTCTCCAGCAGCTTCCTTTGCAAAGTGAAAAACAAGCTGCCTTCTCCCAGCTGTGACTCAAAAACGAACAAGAAGCAAGGTGCAAAACATTTTGTCCCAAATCTTCTCATTAATGATGCTGGGAGAAATGACAGACTCGGAATAGATCTGAAAAGGAGCTGTTAGGGCTTGGAAGGATGCAGCTGGTAACTTGCACAATGGAAAATGAGCAGGCTGGCAGCAGGCTGGCCGTGGGGTTACTGATGAGAAATGAAAGATTCTATCTGCTTCCTTCAATGCTTCCCTATCAGCTGCTACAGATGGACACGTGGGGTTCAACCACCTCCAGATAGCACAGAGGTTAAACAGGCATTTCTCTTAAAGAAAAGCATTCCTTAAATTGCAATTATGCCTGGGAAGGAAGGAACAAAGGCTTGTATCAGTTGGATGTTTCCGTGGCAGGGAGATTTGCATCTGAATTTAATGTGTAGGGCTCTGGAGGAGCCTGTGTGGGAGCTGGAGGGATCGGGGAAGGCTGGGGATGCCCTCCGTGGTGGATGGGCTGGGAATGAGGGCTGGTGTGAGTGGGGAGGGCTGAGGAGGTGCCCCAAGCCCTCGGTGTCTGGGAAAACAGGGAGGAAAAAAGGAGCAGATGAGACTGTGAGTCTGAAGCCAAATTTGTAACACATCACCTGGGTGTATGTTCACATGGCTGAAAAATTTACAAGCCTAATCCCTGGCTTTCCTAGATGGGGAGTATAGGAGTGCCTGTGTAGCTGGAGGTCAGCAGAGCAGGATAAACGGAGCAACACAGAGATTATTAGGTAAAATGGAGAGAGCGAGGATTAATGCAAGAACCAGAGAGGATTTGAACACTACTGAGCTTGCTCTGCTTCTGTAATGCACAGAAACACTTCCTGGCAAGAGCTGTGCTGCATCTTCATGGGACGTTTCAAAAGCAATAGGTGCAGAAATTAAATCAGTAGCTTTGGCCAGCTGCATTGGTTCTGTCTTTCCAGCTGGTGCTAAAATAGGACAAGAAGCAAACTCAGGCTCAGGCTGTTGTGTCATGGCTTTGTTGCATCTTGCAGAGTTTTCCTCCTCAGCAAAATTACGTCTCCCATTCAAACTCTGCACCTGGAGAAGAATGAATGCGAAGCTGGGCTAAGCTGTGTGCCTGAGGCTGTGTCTGGTGGGCTCACCCTATAATACATAGCAGAGAGATGTTCCTCCTCTTTTCTTCTTTTAAATGATGGCTCCATTTCTGTGAAGGTCTGAGCTGGAGCTTTAGGATCCACAGCTTAAAGCCTGTGCTCTGCAGCCTTTAAGGAGCTCCCTATGCCTGTAGGATGCCACTAAAGAAACTCAGCTGTGGGATAAAGAGGGAATGGGAAAAACAGGGGAAGTTTTGCACTGAGATGTGTTGTGCTGTTAATCCCCAGCTCTCCTCCATGAGTCAGGACTGATTTGGGAATTACAGGGCAAGTTGGACATGGAGAGATGCAAGAAACCTTCCTGCTGGAATGAAATCTGTTCTGCCCTAACATCAAACCAGATGTGGGAAAGCCCAGCTCAGTCCCTTAAAATCATTGTCACATAAGAATGGATTCAGCCTGAGTTCTGGGGATGCAGCCTGGGGGATGTTTCCCAAGAAACGGCCGCACTGAAACTCTTGGCATTACAGAGCAATCCTTTCCCAGGGCCAGGAATCGTTAGCAATGCAAAGCTCTCTGGGGATGCTTGAATAGCGAGTCAGAGTTTTAGGATAGCTCACTGCAGTGGCTGGTGCTGTCATTTTCACCCCTCCTGGATCCCAGTATGGCTCTGTGCCACAGCTGGGTCTCCAACCAGTGTCACCTGCCTGCGTTGCTCCAGAGGGGGCCAGTTGGAAACCAGGTCAGCAATGGCAGAGCGCATCGATCGTGCGGTGATGGGAGTGGGAAGGTACTGAGAAGTGATGGTAATTATTGCTCTCACGTGTGCAGCTCTGACCTGACTTCTCCCAGCATTTGGGATCTGGGGATAATTCAAGGTAAATGCAAGAAGTGAAATCTGTCCTGATCATCCTGTAAATTAAAAGAAAAGCCAAACAACCTGCGTTTTGGGGAGCTGGTGTGCACCGCTGCAATCCGTCCTTCCCTCCTGTCTTTCCCGACTGCTGAGAGGGACATCTCATAGAGGTGGTTGTGCCAGGACAGCTGGCTGGGGACACCTGGGATGGGAGGCTTAATGAAGCCAGTGAGAGACAGGCTGGGTGTCCCCCTGTGTTGGGTTTGGCCCAGATAACCCATCTGCCCACCAACATGGTGCCCTCTGCCATAGGAACGCTGCGTCAGCAGGGAAGTCCCTGGGGACTGCATGTCCTACATAGGCACAGCGTGGCAGGAGGAGACATGGCAGCTTCAGGATGAGCTCAGGAGAGCACCCATCCTCAGCATGAGATGGCCTCCAACCAGTGTCACCTCATGGCACCCACTGCTTAAAGCTGGGGAAGGCAGAGCCCCAGGGAGCAGCGAAATCCTGATGGAGAAATGCCACTGGAGTGCATTAATTGCTGTCCTTGCTCCTTCTGGCCCCATTTACCAGGGAGGGTGTGGTGCTCTGTGGGCGCACTATGCACACACAGCTCCCTCTCTGCCTCGGAGAGCTCACAGCTTTCCAGCCAAACTCCCCCACCCTCCCAGAGATGTGCTGGAGATCTCCTATGAGCTGTGCTCATGCATTTTGCACGTTTAGAGCACAGACCTCTATGGATTCACTTGACCCAATGGGAGATAAGAGCAAATAGGAACCTTAATTTTGCCTCATCCCTGTCCTTTGTAGAATAAATTCTGAACCTCTAAGGGCTGAAGCATTAATTAACAATATTCATATGTAAAGGTGACCTTAAGGCGAAAGTAGCAACTCGATTTCTTACAACACGCCACAACTTTCCATAAGTATTTTTTGCACAATGCTCAACTGCTCTGAGTTCCCGTGCACTGGTGCTCCTGCACATCCCTCCAGAGACCCCAATTACCCCCATCCAAACGATGCTGCTGCCTTAAACCTCATTTGTTCTATGTGCACAGTGCAACAGAAAAGCATTGGTGCTACTCCTGTGTGCTTCTGCTGTCTGTTTGGGTAGCACTGCGTCAGCTTCAGCAGCAGTAGGAACATGAGACATTTTTCCTAGTGTGATTTACACTGTGATAGAGGGGTGAAGGGCTGTACCTGCCTTTCAGGAGCCTAGCAGCTAACTTCCCTTCGTTATCCTCTAACAGCAGCCCTGTGTCACTGGGAATTGCTGGTGGGGATGGGCTAGTGGTTGGACTTGGTGATCTCAGAGGTCTTTTCCAGCCTCAACGATTGGATGATTTACCTTTAATTTGAGGGTGAAGCTGCCTGTTTGGAGACTCAGAAATAGGAAAGGCTGAAAGCTGGAAACTGCAGTACCCCAGAAATCCCCAATGATGTGTCCTGGGGATGCAGTAAGCTTGATCAGCAAGGGTCTGCATCCTGGCAAGAGCCTCTTATGCACATTCCCACAGTACATCATATTAGTCATCCTGAGTTTTTCAGCTCTCGTTGAGCAAAGCCTTGTCTCTGCCTTTATTTTATTTTTTGCTGTTAGCCTGGAAACCTATATTTAAATATGAAGGGATGGGAGTAATTTTTAATCGTGGCTGCATAGTTCCTAAAATGCAGGCAGGTAAAGCCTTCATGGGCGGCCACTTGGCGAGCGTGCTGCTGGTTCCTCCCCTGCAAGAGAAGAAACTGGGTTAGAACTGGGGCTGTTTCTTCAATAGCAAGAGAGAAGGAGATGCAGTGCAGGCAGAACCACAAGCAGGGACTGCAGACCGACCTCAGAGCTGGACACGAGGTACCTCCTGGATCACAGATGTCACCCGTGCCATTTAGGTGCAGGGTCCTGAGCTCTGGGTACCAGAAGGACCCCACTGACCCCCAAGGCCATGTAGGAGGTGAAGGTAGAAGCACTGAGATTTGCACCATCCTCTGCTCCCCAGCTCGCCTTCCTAATCTCAATATGGAGCTTCATCATGAATTACTTCAGTCTCAGGTGCCGTTTCAGATGGATTCGTTATGCTAAATACTTGCCAAATGCATCAGGAGGGGCTAAATTGGTCCGCACATAACGAGGCAGTGATTTAATTATCGCTAGCACTCTCACTCCAACAGAAGTCTCAGTTGCTGCTGCCACTTGTGTTTTGGGACCTTCACACACACACCAAATCTGTCAGAGGCACTTGGAGGCTTCAAGCACCCACCCCTTTATTTATTATTACTATTATTATTATAAGCATTGCTATTCTTGGCTTCCTCACACATGAGTGCAGGGCTCTGCACCCTGCATCCTACAGCTTTTCATTTTATTAGTAGGTAATTGAAATCCATCCATTCACAAGATGGGATCTGAAGCAAAGTCAGGGTGCTGTGGTGTCCTGGTATCCTCTGGGATGGAGCTGAATTTCTTTGTGGAGGTTTGTGTGGTGCAGTCGTTTGGATTTCAGATGAAAGTAGTGGTGATAATACAGCCCTGTTTTAGTCATTGCTGAGCAGTTCTCACAGAGGTAAGGATTTTTCTGCTTCTTGTGCCAATGAGGGGCTGGGGGCACAGCCCAGAAAGCTGAACCCTAATGACCAAAGGGATGTCCCACTCCATGTGGATCATGTTAGGGGAAAGAAGGAGGAAGATGAGGGGGTGTCAGAATCCTTCCCTGGGCTTCAGGGCACTCCACAAAGTGCTGTCTATGCCCACAGCCCACTTTATGGATGGGGAGGCTGAGGCACCACTTGCCCAAGTCCCTGCAGCTCCTCAGTGGCAATGAGAGAAGGGAACGATGGGGATTCAGTCCTTATTTCTAGAGGTTTTGCGTATCATCTTTGGGAGTAGTCCTGAAGTCTTGTGTAGAACGGACCGATGGACTGAACCCAATCCAGATGTTGGCACTGGGTTGAGCCCTACAGCTTTTCCCTGACCCTGGGAGCAGAGCACAGGCAATCACTTGTAGTTTAGGTCTCTCTAAGTGTCCAAGCAGCCTCCAAAGCACAGGTCTGGGCACTCCTCCTGCCCCTGCTCTGTGGTTATCCCCCTGTTTTGTGTCGGCTGGTGGAGCGAATGGCTGCACATCACCTTTTGGGGCACTCTTACAAACTCCAGAGCCCCCAAACTTACTCACCTGATGGCTTTGGAGATTCAGACGAGCTTCAGGTGCAACCCAAAGCATTGCTCAGCCTCTCCTCCGTGCTGGGGAGCCGTCAGCTTTCCTTCCCAGCTCCCTCACGATGAGCCGCCAGCACAACGGCTGGCAGCAGAACCAGGAGCTGCCATGAATCATCCTCATTAAAAAGCAGTTACAGTTCAGCTTTGCAGAGAGGCCTCGCGCTGTCTTCGCTGGCATAATGGAGCTATTAAAAGCTGCCGTGTCAGGCAGGTGGCAGACAATAGATGTGCACAGGTACAGCCCGGGAGCCCCACTGCATGTGTGCCTTCAGCCCATCTCTGTGCTCAGAGCAGGAGGTGCTGCTCCCACGGAAGGACGTGGCCTTACAGCACAGGGGATCCTATGGATGTTTGCCTGTAGCTGATGGTCATTACCTGGGGAGAAAGAATGGGTGTCTGTGCCCAGCTCAGGAATGGCTGTGAGTGTGGGACAGCTGCTGTTACAGCACAGGGGATCCTATGGGTGTTTGACTGTAGGTGATGGACATCACTACAAGGGAGGCCGTGAGCACAGGACAGAAGCACGCAGGAAGATCCCACGTGCTGGGGACACCTCGACAAACTCCTCGTGGTGGACTGAGTGAATGAAACCGAAGCAGAAATAAATGCTGCCCATTCCAAACCCATCACCACGATGCGGGATGTGCCGCAATGGGCGTCTCTGAGCTTTGACATCTCATCTGGGGCGTGCTGAGCTCCCACTGCTCTCTGCCCAAAACGACTCCATCGGGAGGAAAAGCCACGAGAAACGACCACAGATTTCCTCTCTCCTGGCTGTTCTGGATCTCATTTCGAGCTTCCCCTCAAGAAGAAGGGGAACAAAGCAGCAAAGAGCAAGATTTGCATTAAAAAGGAAAGCGAGTGGCAGACAAAGCAATGAGGTCAAAGGCAAGGAGAAAAGCGAGAGGTTTGCAGTCATTTCTGGGCGAATTCCTCCTTTAAGATGGTCTTCTCAAGCTCCCCCCTCCTTTCTCCATAGACCCAGGCCGTTAATAATTCAGTGCTTTATATTTGCAGCAAAACCTTCCGTCTCGGGACTCGTTTCTCTTTGCAGTGACCTCAGCGAATTGACGGAGGGTGCTGCCTTTTGAACTGGAACGGGTTCGTTCATGCAATTAAACTCACCCTGGTGTGCACGGCTATTTCTTTTATTATTTTTCACGCGTTCATTTATAATTGTGG
>JAOWBP010051251.1:0-16159 GCA_028571105.1 Tragopan temminckii | reverse complement strand
GGGGGGGGGGGTAAATCTACAGTTTACCAAGAGGGAAACCACTAATTTGAGAAAATGGATTAATTTGTGTTGAAAATCTGACCAAACAGAAGTGGAAACATTGGCCAATTATTCACTTTTGTCAGATGCTCTTTCAGTGTTTGGTCTCCTGTCTTCAATCCCTCAACTTGCGTTTTTGGTCTAGGTTACTTCTCCCCATCCATATGGTTCTCACATCTGTAAGAGTGACAGCTGAGTGAGTCACGGTCATGCTTAACTTTAAGCACAAAGGTGTCTAATTCTTGGTCTTAAAAATGCACATGACTGCATCGTAAGAAGCCACAGGCTACAACACAGAGCTTCAAAGCACTGCCACAGAGCGCACAGATGTATACGTCAACCCTCTTGCCCCCTCTGCCCCAATTTCAGGACCCAAGATAGCCAAACAAGAGTCAAATTTCCACTCATTTCCTGAGGTTGCTCGACAGCTTTGGACAGCATCAGATGAATGCTGTGGATCACTAAGTTTCTGTCTCCTGGCCCTTTTAACACACATTCAGCCGTCTCCCTCTCTCATCAGGGGACTTCTCCTGAAGAGGTGCCGAGCTCCAAGACAAAGACACGACTGATTCTTATATCTGTTCCAACAAGGGGCTCCATGGCTATAGCAAATGCAGCATTTCACTGTGTCCAACTGAGGTCCTTCTCCTGAGGCCTAACAACACAAAAGACATTTTGTAATAGCTCCCTTTGAAATCAAATTAGTAATGTTTCAAGGCGTGACCCGTAAAGGGTTGCTGTCCAGAATCTACATGTGTTTGACAGATACATCTTCCACCTAACGGGCCTCTTCCAGAGTACAGATGGAATCAAGATGTGTGAACGTAACTCCAAAAAGAGAGCCATGGGATAACAGGATACACAGCAAAGCACTCTATCTCAACAGATGAAAAGGAAGCAATAGCAGATACAGTGTGAAATAGCTCACTCCAGCTGGTAGGCCAGATTCTGACACCATTATATAGGTGAGATTATTGCAGAGGAAGATGCTATTCCATATGTACAAAAGCTAGCAAAATACAGCCCAAAGTAAACTATACAGCCTTGTGCCAACTCGTTATAAAGGTCATACAAATTCACAATCTCCTTTTTCACAAATGCTCATACACCGCAAAATTCAAAAAGTTACTCTGGGCTGTAGCTCTGTACATCCAAGTACCCTTGCGGTATGGAGTGTTGAGTCTTCAGCCAGCAGCTTACTTTTACCTAGCCAGATACTCTTGTTAGCTGAAGTGTGATATCTCATGTACAGTGTGTGCTTGGTTTCAAAGGGCTAATAAAGAATAGATTACATTCTGGAGATATATACTGGTACCTCAGGGCACAGAAACTGGGTTTTGAAAGGGAAGCAAAATGAACTGAAAAGATAGAAAAGAAAATAAGTTTTCAAGTTTGCCATGATATGCTTTCTTATTTGCCAGAAAGGCAACCACCCCATTGTCCTGCGGAGTGAATCTCTCTGAAGCAGGGGTATAATGATGAGAACTCCTTCCCACAGTGTATGAAAATGGGAAATCGTTGAGTAGTTGGCCTTTCTAACACCCACAGGCCCCAACTGATTACAGAAAAAAAAAGTGATTTAGAGCACAACAACTTTGTAATGCAGGCCAAGCCACAGCTTCATAATTCATTTTCACATGAATTCACAGACTCAAAAAAAAAAAAAATCATGGTAGTGTACCAAAAAGTCCTATAGCAGCCAACTAAGATGAAATACCTGCTGGCAGGAACTGCACCAGCTACTTCTTGCTGCCAGTGTTCACTGCCTGAGAAGAGGACACAGCTATATGTGTTTTATAAGAAGAAACAGAATTCAAGGCAAAGCTCTAAAACCAGATAGGCTGTGCAAACTGCACTAGGTATCACGAGTTATTTCTGAGAATAAGCTAGATACTTCAGGCTAAGACTAGGAAAAGCCTGTGATTGACAGAGTTCACTGATGATGTACTGATCTTCCATCTGATTTCCAGTGGTTAATATCTTCAATGACCTTCAAGTTCTGTCTGTGCTAACAGAGAGAGCAATTGTTTTGGGAAACAGGACAAATTTCTGCCTTCTCACAAAGAGGACGGAGGAGCATGTACTCTTAGGCAGTTCTGAGATAAAGATTATAGTCAAGACTTGACCCAAATTCTTATGTCAACATTTTCAGCTGCATTTGACTATATAAAAAGCTGTAAGTCACCGACTAACACTCATGATTTTCACACTGTTTATCAGGAAGTTGCTGTTGTGGGCAGGTAACTATCACATTGATTACAGAACTAAATGAGACTGCCATTCTTATCAACCTGGAGAACAACATCCCTGTGAGATAAACACAATCTGAGAACAAATCCCGATACCAAGGAACAACCAAAAGGAGGACAGAATTCAGTTTAACTCTCCATGTTCATGCACATCTTTCTGCTTGCACTACCAGAGCCATCAGTTATGTCTTCGACTTGGGTCATCAACAGCAGTCTCTAAGGACAAGAGAGAAAAAATCAAATCATTACCACTAGAATTTGGTGGTGAATGACTGAACACGAATGCTAGTGTGGCAGTAGCTCTCATTCTTTGACTATAAACCTAGCCAAACCTTTGTCTAAGGAGTTAATAAATGAATGGTAACCTAATCGAACGCTCGTTCTCCACGTGACCAAGCTTTGTTCTGAAAACTCTGCTGTCGGAGAAATGGGTATGAGAAAGTTTAAAAAAAAAAAATAGTAGTTTTTAAAAAATAATCCATAAAAGTCGAACTGAAGCCCAAAGGCAACGATCAGTCTGTCCCACACACTGTCACTCAGGTTAGGGAACATTAGACAACGCTTATGTACTGAGCTCCCCCCTAGAGTGGTACCTATTTATTTTCAGTCTATCATGACATATTTACAGCTTCGTCTCTCAGCAGTCCCTACTGAGACTCCAGGGATCCACGCTAGCCCGTCATGAATGTTATTCTTCTTGTGCTACTACTGCTTAGAGCCAATAGAAGATATTCAGCAAGGAATTAAGAGCCTGTGTTAATGTGATTTCTGTCATCCCTCTATATCCTGGATTAAGTTAAACATTTTTTTTTCTTCTCCCCTGCTTCAGCTATTTCCAAACATACATGGCACAGACCTTTGCACTATCTACATCTGTACTAGAAAATTGGGACTGTACTGGGGGATTACAGCTGCCCGTTACAGACAATCCATGTCCACACTATTTAAACCTCTCAGCCTCCAAAACAAGGTGGTCATGTACTTATTCAAAATGGGGTCCTGGTTGGAGCTAATCCTTGAATAATGCCCATAAATTATTTGGGAGAATCCTACTTGGGCTTGGCCAAAATCCAGCCATGGACTCATCTAACACTTTAAATGTAGACAATGCAGTGCTTGGGAATATTTCCCAACATTACTTTTTTAATAGCATTGCTGTAGAGAACAAAAAAGAAACTCAAAGTCATAAAGAATCCAACATCAGGTGCCTTGGTTTTACAGTTGCGCTTTGTTTTCATTTCAAGTCCCTTTTTTTCCTCATATGGTCTAGGAAGCATACACAGTACAGGATATATGCAAGCATTTAGAACAGAACCAGTCAAATCCCAAAATAATTGCTTCTTTGCAATCATATCTGGTCTCTTCTTTCTTGACATGCTCTCCTAGAATCATGTTCACATATCTAGCACACTAAAGTCAAACAGACCCACGCATACTAGTAAAGAACCAGATCTCTCATCACCAGTGTTCCTACCAGCCAGTTCTTCGGTCAAAACCACCACACAATCTACCAAAACTGTATCCTACTGATTTACCAAATTACTCAATGCTTCTGTGAACAATCTGATTATCTGTAAACACATTATAATAGACACAGGAGATACTATATGTATGTAAACTATACAATTGCTTTCATTAACCATAAAATGCATTCAAACCAGAATGGGTCCAACTGCCTTTCAGACCCTCATGGAGAAAAAGAGACTGAGCCTCTCCTAGGGGGTACCCTAAACTGTAAAATTTAGCAGATCTAAATTGAAAACTGAGTTGCATTACAGAGCAGGAAAGTATTCATAGGAGAGAGGGCCACAGCTCTTGTCTGAGTGTGACAGGTCCCACGCCAAGGTCACTGGCTAATGGGTTATTCAAGCATTCACTGTTGACGCAAAGTCAATCTGTTCCTGCCCAGTTATGCAGATAGGCCACATCCTTCCTCAGTTTCACTGTCCTTTCTCAAACAGATACACAAGGACAGTGGTTTTGAATCCTGTCCTTTCTCAAAACAGATATGCAGATGCAAGAACAGAGGTTTGAAGTCTGTACAAAGGGGAAAAGATCTGCCTGGAGATAAAATCCCTCTCTGGTATTACCTAGTAGCAATAAATCCAAGGTTCTGAGACCATATTTAGCTTTACAGAATAAAACATAACAAGATGTCAAAATGTGCATAAATAAATTAGAACCATTATTCCAGCTCAAGGTTCTGGGGACATAAACAATCCTCTTGAAGTTCTCTGTGACACATTTTGCAGTGGGAGCCAGTCATTAGCATTGCCTCCTGTATGCAGAGAGCTATACACACATTCTGTCTTAGGACCTGGCAGTGTGGTGCAGAAATCAACAGGCCTGCCTTGGAAAAGAAAACAAAACAGTCCAGTGCCAATTCCCTGCCCCTGAGCATGAGTTGGATGGCACAGCTCGTGTCCATATGGCTAAATTCCCTCCTTCTGCTCACTCCCCAAAGAGGAGTCCTCATCCATATCTGCCTGCTTGGAATGGTCCCTGGCTCGTGCTGTTGCCCATGCCCTATCAGTGAGAGTGCTGCCTGGCACAGACAACATCATGCTATGGAGCATGCTAACAGGAAGCACCACAGGCCACTAACGTCACTGCTCCTGGCACTGTCCAGTTCACCAACACAGATATAGGCCGGGATTTCTGCTAGCACAAGTTTACCTTCCCATAAGTGACTTTGAGTTCCATAATGAGAAATTCAGTAAGTGAAGTCCAAAAAAAGGCATGAGGAATGAAGATGTACATACATTGTGTGTATGGAACTGTACCAGGTAAGACCACAGATCCATCCCAGTACCTCCAGCACTGAATGATGGGCTAGACCAGGCTAAGCATGTTGTGATACTTCCTCAGAAGCCTCTCCTGCAGCAGTCCATGAATCGGAGACTTCCTGAACCAGAAGTGAGATTCTGGTATCCAACAGCCTTCTGAAGATGCTTCTGAAAGAAAATAAACTCCACATTTAAATGCTGCATAAGTGAAAAGTCAGTGAAAATAGGCTTCAGCACTATTCAGCACAACAAACAAAGGGCAAAGCTGTTAGTTCAGAAAATGCATTTTACATCAAAAGAACATCAAAACAAGGATGAACAAAAGTATTATCATCACAATGCTGCATCAAGGTGAAAGCTACAGTCTCTAGGAGCAAAATGGCACTGACATCCTCACAGAAGGTCTTTGCCTGGGCTCTGTGCACATGAAGCAAGAAACAGAACAAATTTCATAGCATATTCTAGGCAGACCCAGCTGTTAGAGAAATCCAAATGAATGGCTAATAATGCAGCAGCAAAATGTAGGATCCTTTCTATTTTTTAACTGATAATTTTTATAGCATAGTTTTCTCCTGACATTTATTTGTTTGTCCCTTTAAGGTTTTGAAAAGCCACCATAACAGCTGTGTCTTTGGGTCCTGATTGGTATTTTGAGCTACTTTCTAAATCCATATTAGGACCCAAGGCAGCTGCAGCAGTAAGAACTGTTCCATTTCTGAGTGGGAAATTCCATGAGATAAAACATTCTTGCATTTTGTCCAGCAGAAATACTGTATTTCCACTGAAAATGCCTTACTAATAAGCTCACCAGCGATGGCTTTTCTAGAAATAATACAACAAAAAACTTCTGACCTTCTCTCTTTCCATCTCTCCTTTTTTCCTCCCCCCTCTTCTCCTGCTCTTCGTCAAAATGTGAGCAAGTTGGTCAGAACAAAAAATTAAATACACTTTTTCATACTGATAATAAAGAAACGGACTTCTACCTTTATGTTTAAAGAACATACTGAAGGAAAACCATCCTGCTTTCCAAAACTTGTTGACTGCTGAGAGGAAAGACTCCCTAGAAACTTACCCAGCATAGAATCACAGAATCCTTACAGATGGAAGGGACCTTTAAAGGCCATCCAGACCAACTTCCTGCAATCAACAGAGATACCTACAGCTACATCAGGTTGCACAAAGCCCTGTCCGGTCTGACTTTGAGTGTCTCCAGGGATGGGGAATCCACCGCATCTCTGGGAAACCTGTGCCAGTGCCTCACTACCCTCACTGTAAAAGACTTTTTCTGTACAACCAACCTAAATCTATCCTCTTTAAGCTTGAAGCTATTTCCCCTTGTTCTGTCACCACAGACTGCTAAAAAATCCATCCTCTTCTTTCCTGCAGCTTCCCTTTACATACTGAAAGGCTGCTCTCAAGTCACCTCAGAGCCTTCTCTTCTCCAGGCTGAATATCCCCAGCTCTCTCAGCTGTCTTCATAGGAGAGATGTTCCATCCCTTGGATCATTTTTGTGGCCCTCCTCTGGACATGCTCCAACAGGTCCATGTCTGTCCTGTACTGCTGACTCCACATCTAGGTGCAGTACTCCAGCAAGAGAAGGTTCTTGCCTTGCCCTGTATGTACACACAGCTTAGTCGCAGCCACACAGGTGCAAGTTTTAACGCCTGTGATCTGATTCCTCTGAGACTTCCCCTCACCTCAACTTACTTCTTAAACATTATACAAAAGTTGTTGCACTGCTTCTATTTGGGGAATTAGGGAATTGGAAATTAAGCTGGAGCTAGTGACAGAGGTCCTTCTGATTAGTATGTAAATCAAGAATGCAGCCCTTAGCAAAATTTGGGAAGCATGTAACTACAAGGTTCTGCAATGCAGAATTCCTATATTCTATATATTGCCATCTGATAGATATTAGAGGAATGCTGGTTGTGTTATCTGACTCTGTTCTGCCAAAAAATGTCCTCATCTATAAAATGGCAACAGTAGTACTGACATCCTCAAAGGAATCCTGTGAGGACAATGAACTGGTTCACAATGTTCCTACACAGTGGAATGAATTAAATGAAGGACAGGGCAACCCATCGCCACCCTATGGCCTCCTCATATGTCAGTATCAGAGAAGCATATATGGGTCCTGGCATGCAAATCATTCTCACTTCTAAATACTGTTATTACTGTTTATCAACTATTCCAAGGAGTAGAACACAAGACCAAGGCTTTGCCAGCAAAAGCCATGAAGAAAAAGCAATTGATGCTGTGATCACTAGATACTGGACAGGTAACTCATGAAATACAGAGTTCAAAGACACACAGGACTAGGATGAGATCCAATCCATTTCATTGCCAACAATTTCATATAATTGCCACTAGTCATAAACAAGCTGATTGCAATACTATTTATACCTAGTAAATTAGATTTTCCTTCACTAGGAGGAACAATTTTTGCTCCGTGCTCTACTCAGATTGCCAGGAAGGTAAGGAACCATACAAGCCAGTGGGGAAAGATCTGTGATTTTATCTTACTTTTTCCTTCAATCCAAGACAGCACTGATATAGCTATTTCCAATCACTAATTAGCTTCCGATCACTAATGCTTCAGATCAAAACACAGCCACAGTATCAATGCAAAGTGTAAAAATATAGCGCTTACAGTTATATGTGCAAGACCAAATTAAGTATGAGAAGGGGAAGAAGGGAATGCAGGACAAACGAAATAAATAAAATCACATCAGAACACATTTGGATTACAAATTTCAGAAATAATCTAGGATTTCAGAAATAATCTAGGGGGGAAAAAAAAAAAGGAAAATGATCCCTCAAACTAACCACAAGGGCTTAGTACTCACTGCTGGCTTTGTAGCCAAGGGAAGCATGTTTATCATGTGGAAACTATAGGAAGGGTAGCAGGTGCTACAAACTCCTCAGAAACATTTTCAAAGCAGTTTCAAACATCCTCTCAGAAGGAAAAGTTTTATAGAGTGTCCCCAAGCTTCTCACACCCTTCTGGTGATCTTAATGTTTCAGAACATACATGGAAAAAACAAGGGCATCTCTATAAGGTATCCTCACAGCAACTGGGAAAGGACTAACAGACAGGAGGGGCTTTACAGAAATACCCCCATGAGGTTCCTCATTTCTTCCTCCCCACTATGTCATGGAAGAGGAAGAGCAGACATAATAAATACAGGATTCCCCAGAAAACTAAGAGAGGTCGTGCATAACATTATATTCAATTTCTTTCCCCTCTGGTGGTTAGTGTCCACATTACAGAAGCACACCTTATCACTGAAAACAGACAATTAAAGAAGGGTATGGTTGTCAAGCAAATGGTCTGTGCTCTTGTGAAACCATTTCACCATTCTTCCACAAACAGGAAAATATTTAGCAAGAGGTGTGCAAACTGGGTACAGATGCAAGAGTATGATTGAAAGGTGGGTGTCATCTGCTGGAAGCAGATCTAGACTTAAGGCTGCAACATGAAAAATATTTCCTCTGGCCTGAGGATTTTTTTCCTCTGGCCTGACAGTGCTTGCTACTCCAATCCTGAAATTTCCAATGTTTTCTATTCACACTTCCAACAACAAACTATAAACTGCAGTACTATATTTACAGTATTTTTCTGAAAAAAAAAAAACAAAAAAAAACTTCTGACCTCAGCAAAAATATTCCCCTGCTTGCTCACACAGACCAAAGCATTTGAGCCATTAGAAAACACAGCAAAGGACAAAACATCCAGCTGTTAAAGCCCACTTATCCAGCTAGCTTCTCTGTCCTTCTCTCTAAGCCCTTTGGAGCTTCAGTTCAGTGACATGAGAAATTCCCAAATCTGTGAAGTCGTCAGCCTGCAGAGAAACTACTTTCCAGTTGCTTTGATGTGTTCTGGTGAGACTCCACGCTACTCCAAAAGCCCTGGAAACACACACTGTAGTAAATAAAAGTTGAAATTAGCCCATATATTCACCATTAAAATCCTGCTTAATCCTCATTTTGAAGACTTAAGTGAGACTTAAGCAGTACATAGCTTCGTACCAAGTCCTCTTTGTGTTGGCACAAATTTCACCCAGGCAAGACAATATTTGCTCAGGTGCAGTACCTTGGGTGAGAGTTAATCCCTTTCATTTCTGACACAATAGTTATTATGTACAATAACTAATAAAAGCCACTCTCGAGATCGACAACCTACACATCTGCAATTTCCTCTCATGTACTCCTTAGCCTTTCATAAGCTCCTTTGATCCTGCATAGGTGTCAATCTTTGCATGCTTATAGGTCACAAGAAAGTTCATCTCACGTTAATGGCCTGGTCACCTTAAGATGCATTGATTTTAACCCATCTTCATTTTCAAATATCAATTTATCATCTTATTTCAGCCACTCCGTTATTCTTGAAGATGTCAAGTTGTCAAAACTGTGATGTTGCTTAGACTTTGTATTAAATATGAAAAAGTCAAGCTAAACACTGAAGTTCCTTCTTGCCTGGCCTATTGAGGGCAGAAAACTAAGATATAGGCTGCACCCTTCCTTGTCAGCAGAGAGCTCAGTCATATGAGGCAGGATTTATTTAAGCTCCTAATCCAGAAGCCCAATTGCATGGGACACCGATATGACACACAAATTACCCAAAACGCACAACAGCTCAAAATTCAGGTACTTCACCTCCAGCATGCTCCCAGGCTCAGGACATGGTGGAAAACCTGCAGTGAGAACTCCACGTTCAGGGAGAGGCGGAGGGCTGCCCAAGGCAGGGACCCTCACAGCACTCCAGCAAAGGCAGGGTGCTGCTGCTGGCTTCTGAGTAAAGCATGGCACTCCTCACTTCTCCCCCTTTTTCTCCTTCTACCCACTTCTACTGGAGCAGCAAGATGTCCTCTGCAGTTTTTCCCTTCCTCCCCCCAAAACCACCACTAGCAGTCTAATATACCCCAAATTCCACATTCTTTGCTGTTTCAAACAGGACCAGATGCTCCCGGAGACAGCAAGCAAGGCTAGAGGGACTGGACTTAATCTTTTCTGGGAAGGCAAACCTTATAGGATTGTTTGTTTTCATTCTGCTGTGAGACATTCCAGCTAGTGGGAAGTTTCAAGAACTTGTTCCAATGGCTTGTTTCTCCTGCTCTCTCCCATGACAAATTGAAATCAATATTTTTGGATTCTTCTCATTCCCTTAAAGACTCTCTCTCGCATTCTCCCTCCCTCTCCGAGGTCACACAAACTTTGCTTTGGACTCCAAACTATTAATTTTTCTCATTACTAATTTTAGGTGTCTGAAAATCTTCTTGCTCATCAGCCTGTAGAAGGAAGTGTTCCTATTTTGGCTCTTTTTTAAGACAAAGAGATTTGTATCTCAGCAGCAGCAATTAAGCCTCCTTCACACCATCCCAAGGTACCTCCAGGCCCCACTTGCTGTTCCTCCCCCTCCAAGAATATAATCAGAGACCCATTTTCCTGTAGAAAAAGCAAACAGCTGTGCCAGAACAAGGAAATCTGGGACAGCTTTTCATGCAAGGAATCACTGTGAAGCCAAGTTGACTTCTCATAGGCCACCAAACACCGTGTTGCACATTAAAGACTTTTGTCTAGCTTGAGCTATGCTCTTAACTAAAGAGCTCCAAAGCCCAGCAAGGATTCCTGTCAGCAATGCCTGGAAGAGAGCTGAGCCTGTAACACAGGAAGTGGCTGTGAAGCAAGCAGCAGCCTTCCTCATTTACCAACAGTTCCCTTTTCTGCTCAGCTCCTCTCCCAGGCTGGTTCGGGCTAGCCGAGGGACAAAACAGTGCAGCCTACCTGCCAGCAGGGAAGCATGTTTGTACGGCTGATCCCCCTATCTCTCTACTTGGCTTTTGGATCTCCTCAGGCTCCTGATAACCTCCTGATGTTACCACAGCTGTGTGCTTAACATAAACCCATAAAATTCCTGAGGTTGCCACATCAGCCTTTTCTCCTGTCCACACCCAGGAACTCTTCATCATGTTACATCCAGCAAACAGTTCCCTGCAGGGGCCACATTTACTGTGATAACTAACAAGCCCACTAAAGCTTTGATACACGCTTTGTACAGCAGTCTTCAGTGCTCTGCTGCCAGGTAAGACTTTGACGCATTCAGGACTTACCAATAAAATAATATTTGTGTTCTCACAGCTATCTACTGAAATCTCCCAGAATGCCACAGCAAGAGCTATGAAACATTTTTAAGGAGAAAAAAATATATATATTTTCCCCATACAGTCTTCAGCAAATTTAATATAGATGGAGTGAAAAACATTTTGCAAAGGAAAAAAACAGATACTGTCACAAAGTCAGTTGTGTCCAACTCACCTATTAGATTCCTTTGGTTCAGAATGGATCAGATGCAAGTCACATCATAATCAAGTTTTTCTGGTTTGGCCCCTGCGTGGACAGAATATAGCTGAAATCCAGATGATCCACATTTTTTACATCAGGTAACCAGGATCACACAGTGCAAAACAAAGCAATTTACAAATGCTCCTATCTAGACTGTGGGTCTGAAAAATGTGCTGAGCTGCTTGTGCTTGTTTGGAAACACTCTTAAGCCAGCAAGAAGGCCTCTACTTGCTGCATTGCTTCATCCCTACCTGGGACAAGGTCCTGTGCAATTGTTTGTACAGCTGGAGGGAGCATTCAGGATGTCTGTTTGAGATGCAAGCCATAATTCCCCTCCTCTGCGGTCACTCGAGAAGATATTCTCTGACAGACTGTATTATATGCAGTTTCTTGATTCAGTTGTCTCTGAAGCTGAGGCTATGTTTTTGATAAATGCATAGGTCTATGATTACAGAAATGCGTAGGCATAAATAGCGAAAAGAGAGAATGAAAATACTAGTCAATCTGTATTAAGAGCTGTTTTTTCAGTAAAAACAAACACCAGGAGGCATTTATTTTACGGACCTTTCTGTAAGCCTACAGCCCATTTCCCAGTCGATGGCACCGCTCTCATCCACCAGCAATAAAGCTGTCAGCCACCTTCAGCTGGAACACGCAGTGGCTGAAATGACTGGCAAGGGGCTGTGCCACCCAAACTTCAGCTTGCTACATGCTTGACAAAGGCACTTAAATCCTCTAATGTAGATTTATGCCATGTTGTCTGGGTGCCTTCCCCACAGAGGTTTCAGAAATTAATCATTCTTCCTCTGCAATCATGGAAACATCCCTGAGTTAGGATGAAATCATTTTTCAATTTCTTGCCTCACTTTTTCCACCTCTTCCCTCTCCCCAGAAATACCTGTCCGGACTGAAATGATAGCACACGCTATATTTTAAGCTGATGGAGAGTTTTGTCTGTGACAGTTAACAAGATTCCGCAAATAATTTTTAAGCCTGTAACATCTTTGACATTTATTGCATTGTTTTACAGACTTTGCTGCTGTTTGGTTAGACTCACAGACACCTGTACATTCAGTATATTTTCCTGTCCCGCACTTCTGCAGTCTCTTAGAAGTGATCCATTTTAGAAATAAATAAATGGCCAGCAATGAACCGCTCCTCTTTTTTTCTTTTTTTTTTTTTCATGAGAAGAAAGAAGAAAACACTTGAGCAGGGAGCTGTGTTTGTAAAGCTCTTCTCAGTTTAATGTATGCAACATGAAAGATATTCTATAAAACCTGTTAATAAAAAATTATTCCCTAGCTAAACCAAAATCAACTGCAATATTTCTGCTCAACTTTAAACATTATTAGTTTCATAACTAATTATCTCACAATTACTAATATTTTTCCTTAATGAACTCTGTGCTGCCTCTTCATTATGAAAGTGCTGAAAGGTAACACGGCAGTTACATGACAATGCAAATAGGACCCATTCAATTTGCACAAAAAAAGGTTGCAAGGAGCAATTAGCACTTCATTAATATGATATAAAATGCTAATTTGCCACATATCCCAAGTGACTCAAAACTCCTTTCCACCCATATGTGCAAATAATACGATGCAGCGCGTGTGAATCAGGTTCATGGTGCATTAGCTGGAATCCCTATGTCAGTTTTCTGTATAATAGCTATTAGTTAATATGAACAGTAGCTCATATTTAACCTGTGACAGCAGTGTTAAATGATAAAAGGATCCGCTGGCAGCGGTATCTCATAATTCCACCTCTGCAAACTTCTCCCTTCCTTGCCATCCAGGATGAAGTATTGGAAACTGACTTCTAATCTAATTTATAAAGCAGATTGAAATGAAGTGCTGGTAGCACTCAGCGCGGCTGCTCGGCATTTTGAGAGGCAAGATCGTTCCTGGTGACTCGCACAGCTCAGGCATTTGAGCGCTCACTGGCAGCTTCTAATGATCAAAGTATTTGACTTAAATAATTGATTTATTTATACCAGTAAAGAAGCTCCAGGGGGTTGTGAATATTATGAGATATAATCACACCACTAGGGAATTAGAGACACTCAGATGTGCCTTGTGCCTGCTAATGCCCTGCGGGTGTGATTAGGATATCACACATCAAAGGAATTTGCTCTAAAATTTTTCATATAATAAATTAATAAAAGTAATTTATTTAAATAATTCCACTGATTTAATGGGACAGATCTGATGCAAGATGCTGTACACAGAGAACTACACGGATGTGGGCTGATCTAGGACAGCAGAGAAGCCCTGACCATCCTTCATTAATGCCATGGCACCAGCAGAATCCTCCAGCTGCCAGCCCTGATGAGGAATTAGCATCACCTCAAAGCTCACAGTGCTGAGCATTCCCAGCGATGTTAGCCAACCTGCATTGTCTGAGGTGGAGTGAATGGGGCTCCTTCAACAAATCCCTTCCTGGAGAGAAATGCTGATTAGCAGTGACACAGAGGCAGTGCAGCATGCTGGCACAGGCAGGCTCAGTGACAGCTGAAATACCTTACGGAGATCCCGGTCTCCTCTGACCAGGTTATTTATTCAGTTTTGGAAGATGAAAACCTACCTTAATATGGCTTGACCATTGTAGACAGCAAGTCTACAGCCCTTAATGCACTTCTCACCCCAGCATACCAAAACAATAGGGAGGTGCCCTTATTTCAATTGTACTCATAAGAAATTGAGCCACACAGAGACCAAACAACTTGCTCAAGGGCACACAGAGTCTATAGCAGTCCAGGGAATTATATTTGCTCTGAGTTTCTGCTATTTGCCTCTATTCCAGAAAAACATGGGCTTTACCACAAGGATATTACAGAGCATATTACAGCAGTAGGCAATTAACATCATATTATCTTTAACCTATTATGTGGCAAGGGAAGCATATAGATGTTCCACTTCCAGAAGAAGTAAAATTCTTTCCCCTATCATCCATTTGACTCCCACCTCCCTTTAGATATTTATAAACATTAAAAAGATACCCCCTCAGTCTTCTTTTCCCAGGCTGAACAGATCCAGGGTATTACTCAGCCTTTCCTTATTCAGGAGATGCTCCAGGCCCTTTATCTTCTTTGTGGCCCTCCACTGGACTCCTGCTAGGAGATCCCTGTCTTTTTTTGAACTAGGAAGTTCAGAATTGGACACAGTATTCTAAATGTGGCCCCACCAGGGCAGAGCAGAGCGGAAGGATCACCCCCCTCACCCTGCTGGCCACGCTCTTTTTAACACACCCCAGGATACCACTGGCCTTCTTGGCCACAAGGACACACTGCTGGTTCATGGTCAACCTGTAGTCCACCAGGACACCCAGGTCCTTCTCTGCAGAGCTTCTCTCCAGCAGGTCAACCCCAAAACAAATCATGCATGCTGTAAGTAAAGAAATCAACAGCAATTATAAATTCCTCCAGAAGCACTATCTTTATGACTAAAACTAGAAGGAGAGGGGCTTCAAGGAATTTGTTTCTATCTGTGAGCAAAAGCCTGAGGCTGTGTTCAATTTTTCCACACTTCAGAACCATTCCCATCCTCATGTATCTGTTCTGATTTTGGCACAAGAAGCACTACGTATGCCTGATGGGCCTATTATCAGCCTATGTCACAAAATGAGGTACACAGAGGCATATCACAAATCAGATGTTCATCATACCATACATGTTTTAATTACAAGGGTCAGGTCTGAGACCAGCTACCGCTCCAAATGCGTCCCAAATTCAGCCTCTCTCACTCAGCAAGTTCAAAAGAAACTTTTCTGTCTTGGAATTTCAAGATTTAAGTTGAGTCTGGAGTCATGCAGTCCACTACCAATTAGCCTGACAGTGTTATATGTAGCATGCTGTGTTGAAAACAAATGTACACATTTCTCTAGGTTTAGAACCTCTCTCCCTTTCTTTACATCATTCTTCCATCCTATTGATGTAGTTTCACCTAGGGTGCACATCAAGAGGACATTTTTCTCCCCATCGATGGACACAGCAGTATTCACTTGATGGGATGTGGCAGAGGCTCTACAGGAATGCAACCCCCACATTTAGGATGTGCTTGATCTGCCCATGTGGTCTCATAACAGGACATGTTTGGTCCTAATTATGTCTCTTATTTCTGGGTTAAGCCACCCCAATTTAGCCTTGCAGAATCAAATCAGTAATCAGAAAAACTCAGAAATAGTGTTTATTTACAGGCCCATTTTTTAAAAGAATAAAAAGGCAGCAAATCACTGACATATCTATGATCATGCATAGACAGAGTCACGTCACCAACTCTGATTCCTGTTTCAAATACTTCCTGTTTTCTGTGTCTGTCAACTTGAGTTTCAACAGCAACCTGATCTGAGGGAGCCTGGGAAACCTCAGATATGAAACCGGGTCACACTGTAACACAGTTCAGTAATTCTGATCCTAGTGCTATCCCAACACACATCCCACAGCACGGACGCCTGTTAGCTAAAACTTCAGTTACAAAGCGTCTACCCTTGAAGCACGCTGTCAAGTTCACAAGCATCCAGTGAAGATCAAGGATTATTAACATCAGCTCTCAGAACAGAGGTTGCGTGTTTCTCTGTTGTGTCTGTTTTGTTATCTGTATCAGCCATGACCTGTGCATTACTCTCAAAGATAACAACAGTAACAATACCTTGAACAAAAAGACTTAGGAATCACAGAATCACAGAATGGCCTGGGTTGGAAGGGACCTCAAGGATCATGAATCTCCAACCCCCCTGCCACAGGC
>JAOWBP010051250.1:0-16159 GCA_028571105.1 Tragopan temminckii | reverse complement strand
CAGCTTTCCTCCTTGCTTGTGAAGAAAATGTTCTGTGCAACGCAGAAAAGTTGTGTCTCATGGAGACTGTGAGGAATTCCAATGTGTCCCTGCTCTGGTGAGGACTGGAATGGCATTAACAAAAGCATGTGCTTCTGTGTTATCAGAGGCTTGTCTTCTGGAGGGATAAAGTGTGTGAGAAGTCCTGTTTTCAGGAGAGGTAAAGCTTACCAGAGTGATGAGGATAGGGAAAATCAGGAGCTATTTCCTTCTGTTTTATTTTTCTTATGCCTAAACTCTGATTAGAGAACATTCAGCCGGAGCTTGGAGCATCAGCTCATCTGTTGCTGTGCCCAACTGTGGGCTGCTGGGGGCTGGGTGGCAGGCTAAACACAATGCATTTATTCAGGTTTATCCCCAGGTAGCAGCTATTCGCAGCAAATCACCCGCTGTCTGCTTCCCAGGTGACTCTGAGGGAAAGGCAAAGTGGCCGTGAGCACCCTTACCAACCTCCAACACGTGATTTAGTGTAACTGAAAGTTGCACCCCTGTTCTGTGTTGCTGTGTCGCTAACCGCTCCAAACTTTAACCTGTACTCCAGGCTGTCTCAGCCCTCTCTTACTAAGATGTGTGTTCAGCTCTCACTACTGTTTTTCGTTTGTTTGTTTTTTGAAGGAACTTGTGCCATTCTTAAGTTGATCCGTGACGCAGGTTTTGCCACCAGGTCCTTTGGCAAATGAATCTCTATTCTAGACTCTGAGATTTGGTTGTTTGGAAATGCAGACAAATTACAAGGTTGAGATAAGTAGCAATAGGGTTCTTTGAAAACAAACTTGTTGCTGATGTAAAAAAGAAAAGACTGAAGAGCAAGAGTGTGTTTCTTTCAGAATCTTGCAGGAGAGGTCTCTACTGGGTAAGTGATTGCTTTGGGATTGGAATAAAAGAGCTAAATGAGAAAACTGTGGAAAATGGTGATCTTGAATAAAATGTCCAGCTGCAAAAATTAATCTCCCTAATCATGCAGCTTTTAAGCTCGTAATGAAAGAAAATACTTGCATGGGGAGGAATATTAAAGCTCCACCTTCCTCGAATTGTGCTGAAATACATATCTGCAAGGGAGCTCCTGTTTTTGCTGCTCTGGAAGGTCAGAGCCCTGCAGAGCCAACTGGAATTCAGACTGCAGCCAGAGAAGTGTGGTTATTGCCTTGCAGAAGGTTCTCTGAATGCAGTGTGGAGGACTGTGATGCTGGGTAATATTTCTTACAAGCTCCAGCAGCTGGAGGAGACAGAGAGAAGAGCTTTCATCCCTCGAATCCGTAGCATACACTAATTAATACAAATCTGCCCTTCCTTAGTACGACTTATCTGAGAATCTGAACGCTCTGTGCACTGTAATTAAGCTTCCCAATGCTTGTTTGTTGTGAATGGATTTTACAGAAAGCAGAAACAGAGATGCTGTTGTATGACCTTGCCCGAAGTCGTGCACTGTAAATGCTGAGCAGCAGCCTGGGCCAGGTGATTTCTGGTCCTTCCCAGAACTCCAAGGAAGTGTTCAAACAGAGTTCTCAAAGTGCGAGGTATGTTTTTCCTATACAAAGGCAGCGTGGATAGCCTTGAAACTCTAGGACAGTGTCTCTCCTTGAGCTGATGGGAAGTGTAAGAAATAAATGAGTACTCATTGATTTATCCTGTATTAGATCAGATATAAAATTCTCCTTTGCCTCCTGCATGGAAATTGCTGTCGCCTCAAGTGGAGCTCAGTGTGTTCAGTGCAGAAAGTACAGCTCGTAGTGTTGTGCAGGGAACAATGATATTTTCTGTCTATTTCTCCCACACAATGGATTATGGCAAGTAGATGTCATCGTCTTTAAATTCTGGATTCTTACGTGAAAGGGACTGCATCTGCTATTGAGGTAAAAAGGAATTACTGTGTATGAGTGAGGAAGTGGGGGGAGCGCCCGCAGCAGCAAAGTGTGATGTTTTCTACAAGCATTGCTGGAAAAAAGGCGTTTATAACTTTGAATGGTGAGGTGAGCCTTTATGGTGTTTGTTCCTGCTGCCCAAAGAGTAAATTTTCAGGAAGAATGGATTCAGCCTGACCTTTTGTGTAGAAATCATGGGGCCGTTGGTAAATGCACGTCCCCGTCTGTGCGCTGTTGTGGAGCAGAAGGCAGCCCAAAGTGCATAGGGAGCACAGCTCACTGCAGGTGGGGATGGAGGGGCTGGCCCAGCTGTGCGTGGAGGAGGAGCTGGGTTTGGATGAGGTGAGGGCTGCATGCCAGCAACCACCTCTGTGACTGCTGCTTGCCTCTTGTGGAGCAGAGCATCAGTGCGGGGTCTCCTGGCTCTCTGGGACTGCCGAAGGGGTGTCTGTCTTCTTGGCTTGCTTCTGCCCGTTCCTTGATGGAATGTGCTGAGAGGCACTTGGCAAAGCCGTTCTTCTGATTGACTGATGGAAACTCTTGTGATGTTTTTGAACACAAATTACAGTGTGAATTTAGCATGGTATACAACAAAGTCGTCTTTCTTTTGAATAAACCAGGTAAATGCATGCCTCTGGGAGTGGCACAGCATCTTGGACAGCTAATGGATGGCTAGTGTTCTTTTGAGACACATCTGCAGCCTGGATTTCAGTGTTGGCAGTGATCAATACAACCTGCAG
Source organism: Tragopan temminckii (assembly GCA_028571105.1). Taxonomy (NCBI): domain Eukaryota; kingdom Metazoa; phylum Chordata; class Aves; order Galliformes; family Phasianidae; genus Tragopan; species Tragopan temminckii. Next base: position 13,518 of record JAOWBP010051250.1, on the reverse strand, counting down.
TGATGGACTTCTCTGCAGGATCTGTTTCTAGAATATGTTTCCATCAGCAGTAGAAGGAAAGCAAGTCTATCCTCAAAATCTGCAACTTATCTGGTCAGCAAGGCCCTGTTGCCTTCTTCCTCCTCTTGCTTCCTTTAGTGCAGTGAGTGGAGGAGGGAGATGGCAAATGGGCAGGTTTTTTGTTTGTTTGTTTTTTCCTGGGCTGCAGGAATGGACAGCCACTGGAACTTGGATAAATAATAAATAATTTTTGGGAAAATGCTGTGATCACACAGACTTGTAGTAGCAGTACTTTGTGAGGAACCACTGTGGCTGTTGTGAAAGCATTCTGACTTTGCCTCTTTTGAAGAAAAATAGGTGTTTTAAATGTTAGCTATCTAGCGGGCTTAAGTAATCATCTGGGATCTTTGATCATCTGGCTTTTGATCTTTGAATTCAAGTGAGTACTTAGAGGCTGTTTGCTTGGACTTGGGCGCTAGTTATGCTGTGGAAATGCTGCAGCTAACTTGGGAAGAAATAAGGGACAAGTGAAAAAGCGAATGCTTGCCTTGGCCTTGCAGACACCGAGATCTCTGACAGACTTTAGATTATCTGGTTGCCTTCTTGAATGCCACACAGGATATGCTCTCCCATCGTGGCTCCTAGTTTTACTAATTTGCCTTCAATTAGTTCCAGTAGCACCGTTTTCTCTGTGGCATTTGAGGTGAAGCACAGATCACAGGACTGGGATCTTGTCTCCTGAAGCGACCTGGCTCTGTCTTGAATCTGGTCCTTTACTTAAGAGACGCTACTTAACACTGCTGTGCTTAACCTGCCTCACCTGCAAAGTGTAGATGGCACTGTTGTGTGGGAATGGGCAGGTGGGCAAAATTATTTTATTATCAAGAGCGTCTGGTTTGCAATTCTGTGAATGATTTTGTTTTTCTTATTATGTACCTGCTTAAAATTTATATACGGGGAATTGTTTTCTCTGAAGTGCAAGTTCAGTGCTGAATTGTTGTTTATGCCTCTGAAAGTCTCTTCTCCAAGCTAACAACCTTGCATTTTTGCAACTCCTGCCAGTAATCCTTGCCTGGCCTAGATGGGTTGTAATGAATGCTTTAAGCAAGCAAAGCAAAACTGCGTCTGAGATGAGCAAAGGGTGAAAATCTTGGAAAGGGAAATGAAGACCCAAAACATAAGGAGATTATTGTTTTCCCCTTCAGTCAATTTCTCCTCTACAATTCATTTCACTGGGCGATGAGCTCCGTAAACTCAGAGGAAGGAGGCAAATGCTGCTTTTTAGGATATGTTGGGCATCCTTCAATATCATGTTAGAAGTAGTGGAAAATGCGTTTCTGCTGTGAAGCTCCAAATACATCATCCTCTGGAATCTCATTTATACTGAGAATTCAGGTTTTAAGGCAGGACTGCCTTGGCTGCACTTAAATACTTGCAGTAATGGGAGGGTAGAGCTGAGATCTGTGATTCAAGAGGAACAGAACTCCGTGTTGTCCAGTCCTCACAAAAGCATTTTTATCAGGAGATTCTCAACATAACTCTGGTACCTACAGAAGAGGAACTGTGAGCGAAGTACTAGGAGGTACTGTGGGATGCAATCAGTGTGTGTATTTTTTCCAAGCCTGCCTTGTTTTCTTAGCCCTGCAGGAGATCAGTTTGCACAATGCAGACATTGTGTGTTTCACAGTAGGATGCTTTGTCAAACAGAATCCCTGCACTGTTGACTCTTTCTTGCTGTAGAAAATCATAGTGATTTAGTCTTGAATGCCCCATGCTGTTCAAATCTGAGCAAGTAAAAGCGTATACAAGGTAAGGACGACTTGGGTTAGCGTTCCATTATCCCAGAGTCAAATGGTTCCTTCTCCTTTGTCATCACTGGTGCTCAGGCGATGGATATCATCCTTCATGCTCATAAATTTGTGAGGAGAACTAGAGGATGGTGAGAGCTCTGGAAGCTTCTTTGTGCTCTGTGCAAATGACCTTGTTGCTTAGACAGGAGCGCCCGGTCCCTTCGCACGTCTCCCTGGCACGCTGCACTCACCTCCTTGCTGCGAGCACAGGACAGGGGAGGCCGTGCGTTTCCTCCCGGTGTGGGCTGCGTTAGGTGGAGATGTGTGGATATGGCCCCGTGCCACAGCATTGGAGGGCTCCGCTTTTCAGACAGGTGGTCCTGGATCTATAAAAGACGTTAAGGAGTCTGAAAGTGTCTGAGCTGCAATTTTCAATCGACAGCTTTCCAGCTCTATCTGGTCACTCCTCAGCCACTGCAGCTGACTTGGGAACATTTGGCTCAGGAAGCGGAACAACAGTTGGAGACAAACAGCGATTAGTTTTCTCATGGCTTCCCAGGGAACGCATCAGTTTGTTCGCTTTTCCTCTCATTTTTGTGGCTCCTGTGGATTTTTAAGGCCCTGTAGTTGCAGGATATTCAGTTTAGCCAAGCTTTCTTAGTGCCAGATTAAAATGAGCCAAGGCTGAGCACGCTGAGTTCACTCATCATAACCGATACGATGCATCTCAGAACTTCCTTTGCCCTTGGAATCTTCACTGAGGAATCCTGCCTTCTGCTGTCAGCCCCCCTGCGTTGAAATCCCATTTCACCCATTTGAATGCTGTAAGAAGTGCTGTAAAAACTAAACAGGAGCATCTGTGAAGTGGTTAGAGTTGTTGTTGATTGCCTTTTCCTTATTGCCTTCAGGGGATTTAAGCTCGAATTTGCTGGAAGTAGAATTTATGAGCCAGAACGCTCCATTTCTGATCCTTAAGCTGGGAAAAGCGTGGTGAATTTGATAGGTCTTTCTCTCCCCTCCAGTGTCTCTGGCTTTTGGTCTGGACCTCGCAGGGCTCTCCCTCTGTCTCTAGCATAATTGCTTTTGCATATTGAGACATAGCCTGATTTTTACACGGCTGCTTTCTTTACAGACAGCAGTCAGAGCAGCTTTAGGATTTCAGCCATCTGCCGCTCGGAGCGGTGCAGCAGGAAGCTGGGCTCCTGTACTGTTGGCAGGGCAGGGGGCTGTGCAGTGCTCTGCGCTGCTCTGCTGCAGCACTGCAGTGCCTGCAAAAGGTCTGCAGGGCGCTGGGGGGTCTGCTGGCATTGAGTCATAGCCTGGAGTATCCAGTGCTGCTCTTCTGATCTCAGTCTGGCTTGCAAGGAAAGGCTTTGCTTTTTGTGCTCACAAAAGTGAAATTGAGGATGAGCGTCCGTGCACTGCTAAACATTTAACACTGTTAAATGTTCCAATGCTGTGGGGCTGAATGGGTTAGCAGCTCTCTCTGCCTCTCACACGTGTGTGTAGATGTTGTCATCTGTCACCTGTATTTTATTCCAACTATAACCGTATTTTTGAGAACACTTGCACTATCTTCGATGGGTTTGGGAAGGTTTATATGCAGGAGCAATGTAGCCCTCTGAAGGATTTCACTGGCTGTGCATTTGTGTTCCTGCTCTTGGTAGCTAAACAAACAAGTGCCTGTGGCATTAAGACTTAGCAATCTATCCTGCTCATGGGAGCGCTAAAACCTCTCCAGGGTCAAACTGCACTAGTGGGTTGGCCACGTGTCTTACAGCGTGATCAGACACAGGTGGAGTAAGAGCTGTCAGCCTGCGGTGCTGGGGCTCCAAAGGCAGAAGCCTTACCACAGCATTTCCATAGCCTGTCTCCTCCTCCCTGTGGGGTAGTCACGCTGGATGAGGAGTGATCAGTGCTTGCTTAGAGGCACAAGGGCTGGGGCATAATCTGCCCCCGTGTGCAACGTTCCTGCAGCACTGGCCGACTATACCCAGCTGGTTGCTTAGCTCACTGGCTGTGAGTCACCACTGAAACAGGAAAATGCTGCTGTTGGCTGCACAGCTGCTTGTTTTTCGTGGCACAGAGGGGACTGCTGTCTGTGCAGGGCGCTGAGCAAACCAGAAGCACTGGAAATGTGATTGAGCAGAGGAACATTTGCTGAAACTCTCTTGGATCTGCCCTGCCACCCTTGAGTAGTATTGAATGCTCTGCTTTGTTCTGATCTGCTGGCAGGTGCAGACAAGTGACCACGTTGGTCCTGCTGAATTGAGAAAATGCTCCTAGGCAACTTAGCACAGAGAATTTTGGCATTAGGGTCAGGGAAGGGGGAGGAAGTGACCAAGGCTAAGGCCCTTCCTTTTAAATACGAGACTGGTGACAGGGCCTTATCTCTAATAGCTGTGGAAAGAAAGGCTTCAAAACACTGAGTGCTAGCTGATTCTGAAGTTCAACATTTAAATATCAGCAGATTTTTTTATTTTTATTTTTTTTTCCTTCAGGCTCTGGGAGTGACAGTCTGACTGCTGCTAAGACAGTGTCTTTCTTCCAGCCCTAAAAGGAGATCAACAGGACAGCGATTGCAGGCCAGCCAGGCAGACAAGATTTCCAAGCAAAATAATGGGAAGCCAGCAGTAGCTCTTCTAAAACCTGGAATTAAAGGGCAGTTTTCTATGTCAGTTGGTGTGGGCTTATGAGCAAGAGCATCATATGAAGCCAAAGTCATGTGTTTATTTATTCTGTGAGGTGACAAAATACTTGTCTTGGCACTAGCATAGCATTTTCAGCTGATGCTTTCTTAGTGGTACACGTATTCCTGCGTTCTTCAAGTAAGTAACAGTCATGGGAGGGAGGTGATGTTTCCATCTGTGCTGGCTGCAGTAATGGATGTGTGTTAATGCTTGGCATGCTTGCAGTGCCCCTTGTTCCAGCTCGTCTGAGGTCTGAAGAAAGCAGTGCCCTGGGCAGGAGGCTGCTGAGATGGGGCAAGAGCAGTGCCTGCCTGCTGGCTGAAGCTGGAGAGGTTTGGGCAGGTGTCTGACGGCAGGGTTTGGAACCACGCTGGAAGAGTCAGAGAGGGTTCTGCAGTGCTGGTAACTTCTGTAATCAAAATTATGCATTTCAGCTCCATATGAGGTCAGACCTGATGTAAGACCGATCTGGGGACAGCCCTGACTTCTGGCTTGAAGCTGTCAAACTGATGATTTAATTCCTTCTTTCTTCTCCAACCTGTGACCTCTCTAGTGCCTGCCAGCAGCAGTTTCCACCAAATATGCAGGAATCTTTCCTTTTTAAAAAATATTTAAGAGAGCAGTTACACAGCACTGGAGTTTGGGGTTTTCTCTTAATGAGCATCTTCCTCTGCTGTTGGCAGCTGCTTTTCCCTGGCTGGGACACTGAGGCGGTTTCAATGTGGCAGTGCTGTATTTCAAAAGAACTGGTGCAGCAGAGTCCCACCAACACCACAAACTCTGCTGGGCTTTGTAAATCACGTTCTTTGATCTCAGCGTGCAGCAGAAAGACAGAAGAATATTGCCTTGAAATTATTGAATTTTAGTTGTTTTCTTGCTATTGCTGTGTCTTCGGTGTAGAAAGGTCAGCATGACACGCACCCAATTACCATTGCATTTGGCCAGCTGCATCCTAGCTGTGCTCCAGAGCCGGCACCGGGATGCAATGCGTGCTTGGGCTGCAGAGACCAATGGAGGTGGAGGGCCATCATTTAGGCAGCTGCCACTCTGCAGTAGCTGAGAGGGCTTCATCGCAGGGCGCTCGTCCTCTGCAAAGAAACTGGTCCAGATTGCTCTGTGCTGAGCTCTGCAGAATGTTACTGCGGGAGTGCAAGTTGTGTGGTGGGGAGCTTTGCCAGTTTCAAAGGAACCTGAGAGCTATAGCCATGCAGGTTTGTTGCTCAGATTCTCGCTGCTTTCTCAGGTAAGGAAGCACTTCCTCCTTGCTTCCTGCCGCTGATGTTGCAGCTTTCCCAGGGAGCTGCAGGCGGCTGTAGCTGGAAGCAGACCTGACAGCACGCTGCTGCTGCTGCACAGGCCAGGTTGCAGCTCTATTGAACGTCTTTCCAAACTGCATCAGGAAAATCCAAAGGCTCTGCTTTGGGGAATCAAGATAAGGAACGTGATTTTAAAATGCTGACATCATTGTGTTGATACTAAAGGATCGTGTTGAACGTTAACATTTTAACATGTTAAAATCATGAGGCGTTCATTTCCCTTTTTGGAACAAAAAGAGGAAATGCATTCATGTAAGAGGATGTGTTTAAAAAAAAAAAACACAAAACTTTATCTGAGGGATTCTGATGTTGTCTCTTTCCTTTACTGTTACTTCCTTAAAAAATTACGGGTTATAAAAATGTGCATACATTTCATGTCTGGCCTTTCTCCTGAGTCATAACCTTGGGCACAGCTTGTCTGTTTTTCAGTTGGGTTCAACAAAAACTGTAGTGTGTCTAGTTTGGTTGTTTTTTTAATCCGTTCAAAATGAGCTGTTTCAACGGCTCGCTTATTTAATTTCAGTTACAGAATAATCTTATCTCTGTATTTCTAAAGCCCTGGTTGCTGTAAAGTGGTTGGGCTGGCAGGATCGTGGGGCACGTTCCTTGCTAAAAGTTGGGTAATGTGAGGCTGTAGGAGACCCTTCTGTTGTGGCTTTGGCTTCCTCTTGTGGTACGGAGGTAAGATCACAAAGCGTATGAAACAGGCAGCAATTTGGTTGAACACAGAAGCTGAGGTTGTAATTCTTAACGATGTTTTCCTAATGCAGCCTTCCTCTTCTGTGACTCTTGCTGATTATAAATGCTTTGGATCCAGCACTGCAGTTGCAGCTTTGTAAAAAGGAGCAGAAGCTCCTTTGTTACGTGTACTCGCACTGTTCAGGTGCCTGGTTCTGGCTCCCTTGTGGGAGCGTGTGGACCTTTTCATGAAGTCTATGGATTATTCTCATCCCTGTTTTCTTTGAAGCCTCTTACTGTTTATTTTCTTTGATTTTACTTAGGAATGTCCCATGTCCTCCCAGCAGGGAGGAGCAGGAAGGAAACGTTCGTGTGAATCCTCGCAGCTCAGCAGTTAGTGAGTGCAGAGTGGGCTGTGACCTCAGTGCTGGCTTTACTCTCTGAGAGCAAGAGCTGTCTGGAAGCACAGCGCCTGCTGGAACAAAGCAATTCCCTGTGATGCTTTAGCTCTTCTGTCATTGAGTTTAGCTTGTGCATTGGTGTTTTTAAGTGTTTGTGGTGCAGATGTTAGCGAGGATATAGCGGTCCTCTAAACAACCCAGAGTTTGAATTGTATTCCATATAAGAAGATAGGCAGCACAGTTGATAAGAGGCAATAATGTATAAAAAGTGGCTTACCGTGCTGAGGGACATCTGCTTGTCGTTCGTGCGGATTCAGCTCCCTGCAGCGTGGCGGATGGCAGCACGAAGTGAGCCCGTGTTTATGCTGCAGGAACTCACTGCCTTCTCAAATAAAAGGACGGGAACCTTCAATTGTCTTCTGCCACTAACAGGAAGAGGCAACATGCATGTTCTGAAAACTTGTGTGCGTTACCTGGAAGCTGAAGTGGCTTTGTTTGTTGAGGCTCACAGCCAGCGAGCGCTCTGAGAATTCAGCAAGACAAAGAGCCCGAGGCTGCTGGTGCCTTCTGACTCAGTTCTGCTGACTTGAGCTGTTCAGCAGCATGCTGTTTCTCCTGCACCTGTGCTCCGTTGGAGATGCCCTGTTTTTCCCATGCAGCAAACTGATGGTAAATTGTTTTTAGGCTTCCTTGTGGCTGTTAAATTCCTTCCCGTAGCATCTCCTGAAAACAAGATGGGCGCTAGGATATTTTGGGTCTAAAGGATTTGTCATGGGATGCTTCAACTGGCACAGAGATGAACTGGCAGTCAAGCACTAACAGCAGTGATTCTGCTGTCTCTCACCTCTGGGATGCATGGCTAGGAGCTAAACCAGCTGTGTGTTCTAGGCAGCTTCCAGCTTTCTTTCTCCCAGGTAGCTGAGCCTGGCCTTGAAGAGACAAATGCGTGTTCATGCCTCAGCACTTGAATAAAAGGAGCAGTTTCTTACTGACTGCGTTGGTGGGGAGTGAAACAGTAAATCAGCTGGAGGTGAAGCTATATGGCGTTGTAGATACTTGGAAGAGAAAATGCCATCGTTGGTGCTGATGCAGTGCTAACAGACTCGCTCGACGCCTTTAGGATCTGCCTGCGTCCTGGACATTGCTGCTTTTGGGGTTTGCCTGCCTTGTGTGCTGTTTAAATCTGGGCTTTGGGACTGAAGGTACCTTTAGGGCTTGTGTTGAGGAAGGGTTGCCACCTTTTCTTCATGTTTTCATGAAGTTACATCTTCTGCAGTTGGTGAACCACGTGGTTCAGCTGATGGAGGGCTGTCCTGGAGAAGAGTGCTTCTGAGAGTCTTTGGAGGTACCAAAGACCCTTTGCCATCCTATTTCTGTACTGTTGGTTCATACTCTCAGGAGCCGAGTTACTGAGGGAACCAGCATGGCAATCTGATATTGCAACCGGTCCTGTGTGCTGGGTCCCCAGGACAGCTTTGGTGCTGCTGGGATCTGCCATCTTCCATGGTGCACGTACAGCATTGCTAGATTCCTGGTTACGTTTCTCTTAAACTGAAAGCATAAACCTGTGTCTAGCAAAGTTTGGGTAACAGCAGGTATGCAGTCCAGATGGATGGTAAAAGAAATTGAGGTGGTGTGGCACTGAGAAATGCAGTGCTTGAAATGAGACAACACCAGTTAAATGGTGAAGTGCAGCAATCGGTGAGAAACTGCAACGTGGGCTGCTTTGTGCTCTTGCTGCTTGCACAGGAGTCGGACCCAGCAAGGGCAATGGTCACAAACTGAGCCTGAGTTGCATATCTGTGGACTTGTGCAGCATGCTTTGGAAGCATGCCCAGCTCCAAGAGCCTTGGTCAGCAGGCACTTCTGGATTAGTGTCCAGCTCCTACTGGAACGCTGCTGTCCCAAGGAAAGATCTCTAAAAGTGTGCTCCTTGATAGAGAAGTGATGTAGCCACTTGTCAGGGTCTCTGAAGGCAGTGTGAATGAAGATGTCCTGCCTCCTAATTCTCAAATCCTCTGCACTTCTTTGTTTGCTTGCCAAGGGAAATGCTACTAGTGAATGCAACTCCTTACGCTAGCAGATTGCATTTTGCTGTCCTACAATGAGTATATGGGGTATGTCAGCAGTATGAATGACACATTTAGCTATAGGAACATTTTTTGCGGAATTACATTACTAGCCCTGCCTTCCATGCAGTTTGCAGCTCTCTGCCAACAGGATATGCTTATTGAAACAGTGCTGTGTAGGCAGGATGGCATCCAGCAGCACCAAGACCTTTCTCAACCTTCTAAGAGAAGGCCTTCTTAAGTCAGGTGAAGATGCGTGGCTCTGGATTCTAACTGGAGCCATCTAAAACTGCTTCAGTGAAACACTGTAAACAGCCTGTTGGATCTGGAAAGCAGAACATCTGCAAAGCAGGCTAATGAGAGCCAAACTGGGGAAGCTTTGAGGCAAATGTAAGAGCTAGCCTGTAGCTAGCTAGCTGGTAGGAGGTTAACCAGTTGGATCTTTAAATTATTTCGTTTAGTGAAACAAATGCAAGCACCAAAGATCAAACACTGAAAATCCTAATTGTCTTCAGCTTAGCTTAAAATAGCCTGGCTGGGAAGGATGGCTTCTCCCTGGTTCCTGTGAGTGTGCTCTGTTCCCCATCCCTCCTTGGCTCTGCCCTGTCTCCCAGAACAGCTGCAGGAACCCGCCTGCCCCCTCCTCCCTCCGAATGAGAGAAATTTGTTTGCCTGGAGAGCATTTAGTTCCCCTAAGCAGGGAATTTGTTTTGTGAAGGGAAAGGTTTGGGCTCTGGAGAGTTTATGCTCGTTCTTCCTTTCTTTTTGTTTTTTGTTTTTTATTGTAATGATGACATATGGAAACTATTTACACAGGAGCATGCTCCACTGCACTGAATGGAAATGTTGGAGTCCCGGCAGTATCATTCCGGATGCCTTGTGTAAGCAGCCAGCTGGTTTTGCTTTTTCTTTCTTTTTTTTTTTTTTTTCCCTGTCTTTCTTTTTTCCCCTCCCTCTTTCCCATCTCAGGGAGCACCAGGGATAAGTTGCACAAGCGTGGAAGGAAGCTCTGCCATCTGTGAGCAGCTCCATTTGCTTGCTGTCATGCCCCTCACACCGTGAACTTCGCCAACCTCTATTTTCTTTTTTTTGCTGAGGGAGGTAGGGGAGAAGTCTTGCTATGACGAGTCAGTGGTGTCAGCACTCTGACTCTTTTCCCATTAGTTCTTCATGCTCTCTGGTGAGCAAATCCTGCTACATGCCAAAAGAAGAGAGCTTGGTGTGCAAAGCCTTGCTTTACAGCCACACTCATACTTAAAATCCCTTTGTCCAGCAGCGGAACATTCAAACATCCTCCTCTAGGATGGCGGTAGGGAAGCACTTCGACCGAGATCTGAGCCACCTTCCTCAAAGGGGAGGGGAGAATGCTTGTAGTTCTGCGGAGAGCAGAGGAAAATGCTGTCCCATAAGTGAGGATTGGCTTTGGGAGGGAGGAGCCCCGGCTCTGCCTCACCTCCTGCTCCGCAGCTCCCAACACACAGCGCTCCTGTGCCATGGCTTCCACGCCTGCCATCTACCTCGAGGACGGAGGGAGCCCTGTGGAGAGATCCTCCTATCTCATTGAGCTCAGTACTGATGGTAAAGCTGCTGGGGATGTCCTGCAGCACAGAGCAGGGGTTGTATTAGTCTGTGTCATTGTTATCATGGGAGCAGCTGAGGAAATTAGCTAGCTGGAGGGCTGCCAAGCAAACAGTCAGAGATGATCTTCAAATTTATTATTATTTTTTTATTATTTGTTACCCAGATGATGTTCTTGCCTTGGGGGTGCTGGAGCAGCCTTCTGGTACCTGATGGGGGAAGGAGCTGATCCTCAAAATGCAGCTCTGCACTGGAATGCTTTGCCAATACGCTGTTTACTCTCTGCGCCTACAAAATGCTGCTGGTGTAGACAGGAGGAGGATGTCTTGGCTTCTAGAGATTGTTTGCTTGTTTCCAACTTCTATCTCTGAGAATTGTTTCGTATTCACAAACTTGATCTTGGTGGGCCATCTCTTCTGTGTCAGCTGTGAGTCTTCTGTATATGAAACACAAAGGGATTTCCTCTTTTTTTTTTTTCCCTTTTTTTCTTTTTTTTTTTTTTCTTGTGACACAGCTTTTCCTTGAGTTAGTCCTTTACAAAGCCAGCTTTGTCTCTGAAAGAATTATTTGAAGATTGGAGGTAGCTTGGCACGTTTTGGTAGGTGCAGCATTCCGGCGTTTTGTTCAGTACTGCACAACTTTGTAGATTTGCTCTGATGTCCTTAGCGCTTGAATGTGTTCCAGTAACACAGTGGCACAGTTGGTAGCCTGGTTTGCACGTCCTTTTTACCTAGAAGAGCTAGTGTAGCCAAGCTGTTGTTTCCATGCTGCCTCAGTACCTCTTGAATCGCAGGAGGTGCTGGATTCCTCCGGGTGCTCCTGTTCTGAGGAGCTGTGCAGGGCCCTGGGCTCTGCTCCTGCAGCTCCACCAGGCAGCCCAGGCCGTTTGGAACAGGCAGCGCAGGAGCTGTGGTGTCACGCTTCAGAGCTGCTCCAGGAGTGCTACGGCTGGCACAGATGGCTTTGGCACAATAGGAGGAGGCTGGCACCTGTCGCCCAGCAAAGCGTGGGGACGTTGGGCAGCAATGGGCTGCATTGAAACATTCAGACTTGGAGTGGTGCTTTAGAGAGAATGGAGAAGGCAAGGAAGAGAAGCAGGCTTAATGCTGTGGGAGTGTCAGCAATCTGCGTGGTCTGGAAAGCTCTCACATGGCTCAGGTAAGAGTGAGCTTTGTGTGATGTGGGTGGGAGAGGCAGCTGTGCTTTGGCATGGGGCTTCCTGACCTCGCAGGGACAAGCAGAGCTATTTCTCTTGATGTGCGTGCAGTTTTGGGTGCAGACTCTTGTAACTCCTGACGGCTTTCTAGAAAACCTGAATCCCCTGGTTTAGTGAGGATTATTTTATCATAGCAAAGAGGTGCAGCAAATCCTCAACATGCCTTCATAAGAGAGGAAAAGAATCTTTCTGTCACTTTTTTCTTCTTCCCTAACACTAACTACTCCATCACAGCTTCTGTGCTTGTAAAAGGGGGAAATCAGCACTTTTTGCATCGTCAAGATAATTTTAGACGTTCCCTCTTTGGCAACACGAGGCCATGGAGGATGGGAGTGCCTAAGAGCGAGACCCCTGTGTGGTCTGGGAGCTGTCAGGTCTAGGGACCTGAGTGCAGGGGCAGCCCTTCACATGGCCCTAGAGCTGCAAAATAGAAGTTCCCTTCCCAGAAGAAGTAACAAAATGATGCTATCTTTTTGCATAATACATGATGACTGTAACGTTTTTGGCTTTGTTTTCATGTGTCTTAGTAACACTGAGGCTGTAGAACGCAACACTAGCAAGTGTTGTGGTGTTTCTACACATGCCCTGCTTAGCTTTCCCTGGAAAGGGCACTCTGTGTGTATGTGCTTGGCAGTTGCTTTTTTGCAATTGAATTGTATATTTAAAATGGAATTTTTATTTTTGGATGTCTTGTGCAAATGTTCAATAAAGCATTGCTTTATAATGCATCTCTTAAAATAAATCTGAGATCAGCAAAATCCATTTTTTGTCCTTTTTTTTTCCTTTCATCAGAAGGATGTCAGTACTCATTTACACCAAAAAGAGGGTGCAAAGATGCATTATTTAATGACTGTGGAGAGCTCTGACAAAATGGGATGTTCTCCTGAAAATACCGTTAGTGTGTGTTAGCTCTATTACAGCTGTTAGTGTGCTGTACAGCCTCTGTTCTTAGACTGGTTTCCCATATTGTCTGTAGTCCTGTGCTCCCTTCTTCGCCAGACCTCTTGCTGTTAAATGCAAAAACCAGTGTTTCTCTTGCAAGCTCGTGTCTACTTGGTGGAATGGACATCCTCAGAGACCTCTGTTAGCTTATTTGTAGTTTGGCTGTTGGTTGTATTTTGTGAACGTGACAGCACAGATCTCGTGAAGAGTAGGTCCTGCCTTGCCAACTTAGTGGGTTTTATGGTGGTGTAACTGTTAGTGGACAAGGGAAGAGCTGCTGGTGTAATCTGTCTGGACTTCAGTAAGGCCTTTGACATGGTCCCCCACTAATATCCTTCTCTCCAACTGGGAAACATGGATTTGATGGGAGGACTCTTTGATGGATGAGGAACTGGTTGTGAGAGCATACCCAGGGAGCAGTGGTCATAGTGGTCATGGCTCAGTGTTGGGATGGAGATCAGTGATGAGTGATGTCCTTCAGGGGTCAGTACTGGGACCAGTGCTCTTCCAAATCTTCATCAGTGATGTTGACAGTGGCATCGAGTGCACTCTCAGCAGTTTGCAGATGACACCAAGCTGTGTGGTACAGTCCACACAGCTGAGGGATGGGATCTTCAACAAAGCCAAGTGCAAGGTCTTGCACCTGGGTCATGGCAACCCCCACTGCCAATACAAGCCGGGGGACGAAAGGCAAATGGTTTTTAAGTAAAAGAGGGTAGGTTCTGGAGAAAAGAACTTTGTGGGGTGACCTCATTGCAGCCTTTCAGTACCTAAACAGAGCCTATAAACAGGAGGGGAGTCAACTCTTTGAAAGGGTAGATAACTGCAGGACAAGGGG
>JAOWBP010051249.1:0-16161 GCA_028571105.1 Tragopan temminckii | reverse complement strand
GTTAAACCTAAATACTGGATTCTGAATAAAAGAAAACTTCTTCATGTCATCCATTCTGTGATATGAATTACTGTAGTTAGATGTAGATAGAATTTTAACAGTTTCTATGGTAAGGTCTTCTATGACCTTTTCCTAATAGTCTGTTATATACAGTTATGCACGTTAAGCTTTTTAATAAGGAATTAACTAATGTAACTCAAGAGAAGTGACAAGGAACAGTGAAATCCTGGGACTCCTACTGAAGCTGATAGCAAATTTGAAGTGAAAATTGAATTCATGCTGATATTTTGTCACGTTTCATTTGTGTTGCAAATGTGGATGTGATCTGCATTTGTGTTTAGGGGCCGAAATAAACTTACCGTCTGTCATCTTAAAATAAGCAATAGCTTTTTATCAGGTGATTTGGAATAGAAATTTTAAAAAACATGCTATGGTTTAAAAACTTTGCTGTAGGTCCATTGACAATGGTAGCTTTGGCTTCAGATTGGTAGTTATATGTGACTGTAGGCTATAGGCAAAGGGAGATCTTCACCGGCTTCAGCGTGGGCTTACTTGGTTACTCGAAACCAAAAATAATGAAGTCCTGGGTAGTCCCCCCAGTAAGGTCATGGGGAAGACATGGGGCTGTTAGCTGGTTAACACACCACCAAACACAAGTTCTCTTTCAGCATCCCAGCAGTGTTGATGGGAACATCCCAGGTCTGGTCCTTCTGTCAGGGTTACAGCGTCAGCAGCAAATGTCATCCCTTGGCTTCCTAAATGTTTGTAATGCTTTCTAAAACTGAAAACGTCTCAGGCACACCTGATGTTAGTACTTTCCAAGAATATGAATATGATCTTCCCGAATGACTGGAAAAGGGTGAATTTTTGTCTCGCCATGAAATCACACAGTGACTTATTGGCAGTTTTGTAAAACAGAAAGTTAATGAAAGGGAAAATGGAAAGTGTTCAGATAATAGCTTTGCATTTTTTTTCTGAAAATGCTTGCTTATATACTGTCATTATCTTGGTCTTTAGGCTAAGGAAAAAGAAACAGTATTAAAGTAAGTTTGTGGAGTATGAAGCTAGCTGTGTGGAAGTTATAATATGAATACATACTTGGTGCTTAATGAATACTCTGTATGATGGTAGGATTTAATTGCCCTATACTTTGTCAGCCAGTGAAGTGGAAGTCTTGGGAAAGCTAGGTTTGAGCTACAGTGCCCTAATTTTGCAGCTCTCAATCTGCAGTTGGTGACAAAGTTCAGAGAATGAAGACCACCTGAAAGAGTGGGAGATGTAAATGGGGAAAAATGTATTCCTCTCTCAGGCACGTTCATGTTTTGGTGGTTTCTATCTTCCTGAAGTCTCTAGAAAGCATTTTTGCAGGCAGAAACACTCAGCAAATTCACAGGCAGCATTGTGCTCCAAGCTGGGATTCCTTGGATCGTTTGCATCCATCACTTGTAATTTGTCGTGCTAATCCCACCAGCTCAGCACAAAACCTTGACATTTATCACAGAACTAACGCTATTATTCATCTCATGATCTCAGCAGTCAGAGCTGCCACCAGCCTAATTGTCCGGTAAGAGGCTGCTGATGAAAAATTGCAATCTGCAGAGAAGGGACAAGTGAATACCAAAACTTTGAGTGCCATTTCAGCTTGGATCAATATCATAGGATTTAATTGTTTATATGGAACATTTTGAGTCTGAACAGCTGCAAGATAATAAACACAGATTGAAGATGATTTGTTTCTTTTGGATGCCAAAGCGGGGAATGAGATGCAGATCTAAATCAGCCTGTCATACACAAAGTTGTGTTTAATTCCTCACTTGGATGGGGTCAGTGGCCCTCTATGAGTCCAGTTCTGTGATGTTTTTCAGTGCTTTCCGAAATAATAGCCACACTCAGCCTTACACTTCATATTCCATACAGAATATATATATTTGTTGCATTTTTGATAGCTTTTTTGCTGCATTCAAAATTCTGCAATGCTAGATTGCTCGCTTCTTAACACAGCTCTATATAAGAAGTCTATCATTGTCCCCTTAAAATCTGTTTATCTATGAGCTTTGGGCATTATATAAAGCTACTACTTCCAGTTCTATAACTACAGTCTAGGTTAGTGACCTGACAAAAGTAAGTTATCCTCTCCATGTAAGCAAGAATTAAGTTTTGTTCCTATTTACAAGTCAGGAGAGGTACGTTCTTGCTGTGCTCCGCTGTCTGCTTTCCTTTATATTCTCTTTCCAGGTGGTGAGCAATGTAGACTTAGAGAGCACAAAATTGGAATTGTTACCAAATTTCCAGCTCTGTCTGGTTACCAGCTGTGAGCACAAAGACTACACTGCATGTGAGCCAGATTCCCTCCTACATGGCAATCCACTCAAATGAAGGATAAACACGAATGGCTTTTCTCAAGTTCTTCTGGTTTCAGGAATTAAACTGATCAATTTCATCCTTATATTATCAAAGTACTCTTGGGTTTTGAGAGCTTTCAACTCTGCACTTATCCCAGGTAGCCCAGCAATGTATGTCAGTCAGCCAAGCTTGCAAAAAACTTACAACAAAGTGTCTTTTGAACAAAATGATGTTTTTCTTTAAAAAGAAAAAAAAAAAAACTACCGGTTTTCATTATAATACTCAGGGTTTTATAAATCAAAAGCTAGAAATATAATAACTGTGCACTGTAACTTTGGATTTGGTTGTAGTATTGAAAAGTGAAACAGAATTCTTTGCAATGACATGCACATTAAAAATACTTTCTCCACTGGAGCTTAATTGTAACAGCACTAAAATATTACACAACCTGAACACAGTGTCTCCTTTCAGTGAAATCTCAGGACATATTAGAACTGTGATGTCAATCATGTATGTTATAATACACCTCGACTTAACTGCCTTCTCTGATCATCCTATGGTGATAGAGATGTGCACTGTGCTTCTATATTCTTTTCTTAGGATTTTTTTTTTTTCAATGGGGAAAACATATCAGGCCTATTAATGTATGTGGTTCTTCTGATATGTAAGTGCAGAAAGTGAAGGCTCACATGGGCTGCAGAGAGGGGAAATCATTGCTTTGCTTTAACTCATGATGCTTAAGTAAGTGGAAGGATAACTGAGCAATCATGATCTCATAATGCTGCAGCATCTGTATGGATTGAATAAAAAGTTTGGCAATCTCTGGAAGTACATGAAAGATTAGTACTTAGCGGTGATGATGTGTAACCTGCACAGTACAGAAAATGGAGTCAATCCATTCTCAGCAGCCAGAATGCATAACTTTAATTGTTATTTGTAAAGGGTCTGACTTTGCTGGTGTGTTTCCATGTTTTGTTCAATGTTTTCTTTAACAGTTTTCTGCCCCAAGCAGTCACTCTCATAGTAGTTGGATATAAACACTTGATATACCTTATTTGAAGAGACACAAAGTATTTGATGAGCAAAAAGAGAGGTGTAAATTAATGGGAGTGAGAAAGCTGTTTTACAGGCCAATAACCTGATCGATACCAAACTTGTGTAGACCAGAAATGGGTATTTCTATGGAGATCTGTGCTCTATAATAAAAGTAGTACAGTACTTATTTTGTTCAAGTTGAATTCTGCATCCTTTCTTGGAATATGCCCAAAATTATGAATAATGAAACTTCATTTTATTCCCAATGGCTTTTATATTAAGACAAATGTGGGTAAAATTCCCACTTTTTTTTTTTTTTTTTGCATGGTTTTGCTAAGCAGGGCGTCATGCTAAAGATGGCATACTATAAATGATCTGAGAAATCCCTGCTTTTCTTCCTAAGTAAACAGTATCGCATTATTATGTGGTCAAATTTGTGCTATTCTGACTCAAACTTCCATTTAGGTGGTAAAAGCAAACTGGATCTATTCTGAACATTCCTCTCCATTACTCGTTAATTCTAGGAAAATGTATTAGTAAAGCAAAAGGGCTGGTCTTCCTCCATTCATTCCTACAATCTCATCCTTTTCTTAAAACTACATCTACCAAACTGCTGAGCCCGCAGTTCTGTACAGGCCAAATGGAATTACTGTGGCTCATGCTGTGAGTGTGAAACCCAGGTTGGAGCTGAATGACATCGTATCATTAATTAAAGTGTGCAGAATCCTAAGAGAGGGAAATTAATGGGGTAGAGAGACTTCTGTGTTGCAGAAAGAGCTGATAACTAATCTTCCTTTTTATTATATATTTTTGGTTGTTTCTGCAATTTTTATGTGCTTTACTTAAAAATCTGCAGCTGCAGGTCAGGGTAGGGAAACCATGGACAGACTTTAAAAGTAGAACAAGACAAATAAGACTTTTGAACGTTGCTTGCCTATGCTGCTATGGTTGTCCACTAATTCTTCTCCATTCTTTCTGTCCCTACCATCATGTTAATCAACTCATCAACATTTTTTCTTTTATTAGCTCCTACCTTCTCCTTAAATGTTAAAGATAAAAGCTTTGACAAAGGTCTACTTGTGCAAAATGTCACTGCTATAGCACAGTTTGCTCTTTGAGCTCTTTTCCTTGCAAAAGCATTAGTCTCTCTTTCTTGTGACAAAACCAACCAACCAAAAATAACAGAAACAAGTTAATTCTATGCTCTTGCCCATTAAGTTTTCTCCAGACAGACCTGCTCTATTGCTTGTACAAGACATTGTGGAAGTTACTGGAATGTAGGCCATCCACAGTTGACTTCATCATTTACGTGTGTGAAAGAACTCATGGTATCCCTGGGCACCTGCAGAGGTGGAATCAAGTCCTAGCTGGATTTAGATAGAAAGCTTTCTATCTGAACTGTAGGCCACATAGACATCTCCTGTGAGGGCTGCCATGCCAAAAGGGCATACCATAAAGGGAGTGGTCCAGATCAGCCATTGTTGAGTGACAAAACTCAGGGTGTAAAGATCAAGGTTACAGGGTTTAAGATTGTGGATAAATTTCACATAGCCTATTACACTCTCCCCCTTTGTAGAAGACATTTACTTGGCACATTCTTGACGCGCACAGTTGGCACATCTATGGTGTAAGAAAATTTTCTGCATGATAGTTGATTAATACAAAGCCATATTTCGTTAATCTTCCTAGACACTCATATTCTCACTAACTTTGATTCTAAATACAGTAAAACTTGTTGGTGTTTTTCTTTTCTCTGAGTCATAACTTGTTTCTGGATTAAACTTCTTGGGATTTTGTGATTGTTAAAATAAAAAAAAAAAGTGAACTGCACATAAGAAAACAGATCACCATCACTACATGAGCCATATGGTCAAGAGAAGAAAATGTGTAAGAAGCAATTTACTCCCTGAAGCTCACTTATTAAACTTAGGTGATTGAATAAAAAGTGCAAGGACGAGGTGCATCTATTCATTTCAGGTATGCTCCTGCAGCCTTTTTCAGGAGTCAGCTCCCATAGGATATGTTCCTGCAATTAGTTACTGCTTTGACTGAATCCACTAAGAAAATGTTTATTATAACAAAAAAAAAAAAAAAAAAAGTGAATTGATTTTGGTGTATAAACTCTGATTTGTACTATAGGTTAAATCATGCCTGGAACAAAAGAAAGAAGGATGGGCACATGCATGTTAGAGTGTGAACCCCAGTTAGAATAGGACAAGCTTTTTTGGTATGCACCTTCTGCTGCAATCCACACCTATGCTCTGAACTGGAAGGTCATAACACAGTGGGAAGCTGGACTTGTTACGTTAGAGCAGAGCTCCCTCAGTATGGAAATGATTCGAGAAGAAAGGGAAAACAAGCGAGTCACAAGATTCTAGAGGGATTCCCCTCACTGAGAAGAAAGCACGCACTGGTCTCCTTGTTGTGGATAAATGGCAATTGAGCATGTCCTGGGCATGCTGGAGTGAATGGGAGTCCTAGACTGAGCTGTGTTGGGGATTATTAGACTTCTCTTGAACCTTGAAGTGCTTCTACGTTCCACATCTCTCTCTGTAAATGTGGTTAGGCACCATTCCTCTGTTTGGATTGTAAAATCTTCAAAGCATTGTTTGCTTTTGCTTAAGACAATAGGGCTGAACTTTCCTACATTGTAAACCAACAATAATCTTTTATTGACTGCCTCGAAGGACACACGCACATTTAAAAAAAAAAAAGAAAAAAGAAAAAAAGTTAAGACACAATGGAACAAAAACTGCTGTAATCTCTTAGTTGATTTTGAGGAAAAAAAGACAAAAAGAAAAGTTTTCTGGGCTTACCGAGGATGCCATTGTTATTTATATCTCAACATCTGAGAAATGGAGGAAAACAAAATATCATGAGAACTTAGTAGGGAAAATGCATGAACTATTAGAAGAGAATCTTAACAAATTCGTATATCTATTGTATTATCTCCTAGGTAACAAATGATATTTCTTACAATCCACCTCCTCTGTGTTGACTAATAAAGTAGTTAATAATGCTCTATGGCAAAATAAAGTTCAAATATTTCCAAAGTACATGATCTTTCTTAGGTAAACATTACATAGAAAGGAATTAATCCAAACAGAATTTTTTTTAACAGAATTAGTTATTTAATACTTTGACCCACTATATCAACAACAGATGCATTAATGTCTTCTTGAATCACTGTCAAAAACATTCAGAAATAGATTTTAGTTTTCCTATTCCTGTAAATAGGAAGAAATGAGTCAGTGAAGAGGGTCTGCTTCTTGGCCTCAGGACCCAAAGTGAGCTGGAGGTGGATGAATGAGAACAGAAGGGTCATTTTTCCACCTTTACATCCCCTGTGACTTATAATTCATTAGCCTGAGTCATTCTATAGGTCTCTGACTCTTCCTGTGTACAGTTCACAAAAGATAAGTGAGTAACTTAGGTTGGAAAAGAATGATTGTGAAATCTGATGTGCAAGGAGAGAAAGTGCAGTCTGGGCCTCCGTAATGCTACAGAGGAGGGAAGTCTGATAGTGCTGCTCTGAGAAGGGTCCTTGGGGAGGTTTTAACCTCAGGCTTTGGAAAGCTTTTCTTGTAACAGTGTGGGTGTACTATAGATTGGAAACCCCACTGATTCAAGGTGTACAAGTGAATGCTCTCCAGGTCAGATAAAATGAGCTCCTATCTGAAAGACTTAACTTTTTGTTCCTGGAGTGTGGGGGGGAAAAGGTAATGTTGGTTGTCATCTCCTCTGGTGAGAGAAGCACTCCTCACATTCTGTCTCCTATCTCAGGGACAAGTGATGTTCTGAGGTGACTCTCTCAAGGCATTGGCTCTGCAGTTCCTAGTATCTATGCTTTGCTGGAGTGCTGTGAACTGAACTCAAAATACCATTTAGGAATTCAGGCCCTAAAATTTAGGGTTTGAAGACCTTGGTGATGTAAAGCCTCCTCACAAGTTATTTTGTATTGTGAGCCTGATTGCAGGGGTACTGTGAAGGAACAGATAATGAAATGCTGGGGAAGGTTGTATGCCATACCAGTGAGTTCAGGTAAATACAGTCGTCTTCACAGAAGGTGAGGAACAATATTTACACTTTTTGTTGGTTTTTTAATCAGTGTCTCAGAACAAGTCTTTTAAAAGTAGCTAAGTTTCATCTCTAAAATTCACAGGTAACTCCTTACATATTTGCATTAAAAAGTAGAATAAATGTTTATTTGCTCTGCAAAGGCTCAGACTGTCAATAATTGATAGCCGCTTAAAGAAGTATGATTTCTCCAGTTAGTAAATCAGCAGCACGAAGGAGCTTTGCAAGCTTTAAATATTGATGGAACCACCGAGCTCAGCCAGAGACTGAAGTGAAGCCACACATTGAGTTGTCCATTCTTATTTGAAGAAGTTGCTCTTACTGCTGTTGCTGCATTGTATTAGTAATAACACTTACCAGTGGTATTGTGAACTACAGGACAGACTCTGATTCAAAGTATACACGTAGACCAACTCAGGTAATTGGTCAAGTTACTGCAGCTGAACTTCTCTCATCATCTGAAATGTGTTATTAGTATAGATGTGAAATTCTGTAGCCTGTGATGAGAGAGTGGGCTCAGCCTGCATCTGCTTCAGGACAATCGTCACAGCTTGGGTGGCATATGATGGGGCTGCTAAACCTCAGCTGCTTGGTTGCGTATGCCTGATACCTCCAAACAAGTTTGGTATTCGGTGAATTAAAGTCCAGGGGGTGTCTAATTGTCAGAAATTTGTAAGACTACATTTTATGCAATAATAAAACCAGCTTGAAATTGGAACAGAAGGATTCTGGCTTTAGTGACTGATAGTGCAGGGATGGATACTTCTTATCAAATTTCTTCCTTATGGCTCTTTGAAATATGGATTCTTTTACATGCAGGCATCACCTATTACAGGATGGGAATATCAGTTTACGAGCACTTTCTGAATCATTAAAAACACTTATATTGGGATTCCCCGAGCTTTAAATTATAGATCAGTGAGTCACCATGCAGCTCGTGAAAATACTTCTGAAGGCTGTAAACAGCATAGCTTTCTACATCTTTGATTAGTTTCTTTTGTGCCTAGGTGGCTATTAAAAAAGAAGCCAGGCATTTTTATTTGCATGCAGGCAGAATGCAACATGCAGCATTAATAAGATAAAGCCTATTCCCTGTGCACACAGTCTTAACTCTGCTAGAGAAGTCTCTTTAAGTACCTGTAGGCTTATGCAAAGCAAACCCTTCATTTCTAAGGTGAAATGTAAATCAGAAGCATAAAAGACAACTTTAACTGATTATTGGAGGCCCAAGGAAATTTGTTTTCTCAAGAAAAATGGTAGGACTTCTTCCTTCCTCCTCAAGTCACAGAAGAAAGATAAATCACTGCAATTGTCACAGTGAAATATCTCCATTTCAGATCCATAAACACAAACATATTCACAAGCACCCAAGGTACCAGAAACCAATGAAAACAGCAATGGAAAATTTTGGTATATTTGAATCAAAATATGTATGGATGTCTGATAAGCAGCGAGGGTGTGACTCTGCAGGGTGCCTAACAGCATCAGTGCCCTCTGAAGCAGGGGCTGAGCCATTCTGGGTTTATTTTCTTGTTCTAACTCCCTCCACACTGTTCACGCTACGGTTTGTCTGTCTTTCAGAAATAAAATATTTGTTTCAGTTTCCCCAGGAATCATTTCAGATAGAATGTTTAGCAATTGATGGGCTTTCCTGAGGTTTCTAAATGCACCAGTAAATATTAAGTACCTATTGGGTAAATGAAATCTCTCTAGTAAACATTTGCCTGCATGTTTCTGAGCAGTGCAAAGTTCTATTGCCAAATTATTTAGACAGTAAATGCTTCAAGCAGCAATAAGCATATCCCAACCCTAACCTTATTTTACATTTTGTGTCCTCACAAGGACTTCCACTTCTGATTTGTACCCCTCCACTCAAGCTTCCCCGTGGTACAAATCTGGCATGGGCCAGGTGCTCTGCATTGCAGCCCTACTGCTGACTGGGGATGGAGTGTTCCCTGATGCAGACCTTGGGATTAAGAAGTAATTTCACTCTGGGGTTGGGTGTTGTCCCCAGATGAGATGGCCCAGAGTGCAGATGGCTGCCTGCTCTGTATCCTCACCCAGTGACAATGCACCAAGTTCTGGGGGACTTGAATGTTAGCAGAACATGGAATTGAGCTTAGGCTTAGCACTTGGCATCCCCAGTGTACACTGACCAACAAGTACAGTGTGCTAATGCAAAGGTCCTGAGCAGCTCATTAACAAACTCTGGGAATGAAGTGACAGTGTGGCTCTGGCTCAACTTCCAGCCTCAGCAAGGCTATTGCAAGCAGCAAAGGCAAATCTGAAGAGCAGTTACATGAGACCCTATGAGATCTAAATGTTTTCTTCCCTTTGAGAACACCAGAATATCAGTCTCACGGACTTTTTCTCTAACTGTTTATTATATAACTATGGCTAAGTGGAGTTTTTTTTTAAGAAAAAAGAACATTTTGAAGGAAACATGTTTTTGAAAACAAAGTGGAACAAAACAAAAAGCCCAACTATACAAAATTGGAATGGTTCTCTAAAAATTATAGATGTGGAAAAAAAAATTAGGAGGTGGAGCAGGGCTGTCATCCTTTCTTGCCCATCTGCAATCTTTATTAAAGTTATTTATGACAAAGGCAGATGGCTAAAATGCTTAAAATTAGTTACGAGAAATTGATTTACTGAGAAAATGCTTTCATTTTGCTTATTTTACTCCCAGTGATATCAGTGAGAAAATCTGGGAAGTATATAGTAGTACACAGCTATACTTTGGAGCAGAAAATCACTTTTAAGCAATGGTGAAGGAGGACATACCAGTAAATAAAACCTGGCCCCGAAAATTACTGCGTGTCAGATGTATACATCTTCCTAATGTTTTTCATCTTTGTTTCGCCTCTTGGTCCTACCAGGAACATTTTATTCAGCTGTAATTTTAACTTTTCCTTTTTGATATTTCTGAGAGAAGCTGTTTAAAATACATTTCTGGATGTTTTTCCTTTTTGACATTGTTCCATTTTGTTCTTCACAGAAATCAGGTTATAGCTTTCCTAATTAGATTTGGGTAACTTTTTTTTTCCTTTGTTTCTTGAATGTAAGATTTTGAAAGCTTAGGCTTTTGCTAAAAGCCTATTTTGAGAAATGTCCCTCTGAAGCCTTATAGAACTTAATATTCTGGTTTCTTATCTTTCTGGCTTCTTCGTCCTTCTCACCATGGAGACAAATCCACCAGGGTACAACACATAAACGGAAAAATTTTCCACACTTCTCACATTTTAAAGAAATTAACTGAAA
This sequence comes from Tragopan temminckii, assembly GCA_028571105.1. Lineage (NCBI taxonomy): Eukaryota > Metazoa > Chordata > Aves > Galliformes > Phasianidae > Tragopan > Tragopan temminckii. The sequence goes on along the minus strand of JAOWBP010051249.1, from coordinate 5,445 downwards.
AGCCAAAAAATCTAGAATTGTTTTTTCTTGAATTTTGTAATTTTTGAGATCTTTAGAAACTTATGCATGGAAAATTTAAGTACTTTGCAGGATACAAGGAAAGTAAATTTTGTTAATATAGATGTACAGAACAAATCTAATTTATATTTCTCTTTGATGATTTTTTAGGAGCTAAGTCTATTATTGAGCTAAAATTGTAGTACAACCATGGAGAAATGACAATGAGTGAAAAATGTAGGTATGAGAAAAATGTGTCATGAAGAAGAATGAAACTGTTAGCCATATCCATGTTAGGAACAGCTAAAAATTGTTCTGAAAATAGATAAAATTAATATATCATTCTTCTGAGGTTTCCTACAGATGATGGTTTTTGTCTTTGTTTTGTCATATGTAGTTGAAGGTAAACCATGGGACAGGCAGAAACTTGTATGCATGATAAATGTTTCAGCTTTAGCAGCAAATTATTTTCTGAGTCCATGACTGAAGCTCCAGTGTAGTAAGACCATTGCTTTTGTAATAATGAGTGACTTTTCAGAAATGAACTTTGAGGTGAAGTTCTCATAGGTCCTAATTGTGATCTAATCAGAAGATCAAAGAGGCAGCTGTTCAGACAGAGATGGGATTATTGGGGTACAAGCAGAAGTGTCCCTAGCCTTGGTTTCCGTTTGGAAATGTGGAAATCACCTGTGGCTGTTGACTTTTCTCAATCTCCTTTTGAATCTACTACTTATTTTTTGGTAGTAATCTTATACTAACCTGGAAGTGATTCAGTGATAGGGAAAAGGTGGTATTTGTATATATGGAACTCTCAAAGAAGCTCAAAGGTTGGTGAATAAATTGTTTCAAATCATTTATTTTAAAAATATCAGAAATCTCTGAGTATGAGCCTAACTTCTTATTATTGCATTTCTGGAAATGTTCTACTACATTAATTTTAACAAAAATTCACTGGATGAAATACTAAAAGTATTAGTTTTCCAGAAGAAGAAAGTGAAACAACCCCTTTCTCTGTTAGATTCAGAAGCCTTAGTATTGTGTGATATAAAGTAAGAAAAAGCTTCAGGTGTGCTTAGCAATAATTCATACATGTACTACTTTTATTGCATGTCTTATGGGCTCTCCTCCTTCACCTCTCTGTTCCTCACTGTCAGATGGGATTTTCAAAATTGATATTCATTTGAGCACAACAACCCTGTTGATGTCCCTCCCGCTGTCATGCACAGCAATGAAGACAAGTCAGTAAAAATGCATCCAAAATTTCCTTCCTTATCTATTTACAGAGAGAACTGCACTCATCTGGTGGAGATAAGCCCCAGCTACACAACCCAAATCATGTTCTCTGAATCCAGGACAAGGGCCAGATTATTGCTGTATTGTCTGCAACTCTACCAGTCTTTCTCAAAGCTGTTCTAAGATGGTTTTATCAATTCTTGGGCAGAACAGAAAGGTTTTTGATAGAAACTTTGTTCCACCATTTTGAAATCTGTGAGTTTTCTACCACCAATGAAGCCAACTGGATTAGAGATGTATCTGGTGCTTAGGACACAGTTCATCATTAAGAAGTTGTCATGTTACAACCTATGCCACGTCTGAAACTAGCTTTGAGCTGCTTCCTTCCTCTGTAGCTTTCTTTTCCTACGGCTTGAGCAGTGACTGCCATTAGATTGCCCTTATGCTGTTATTCAACATGCGGCACATCCCCTAGTTTCTGTGCAAAAATTTCAGATCTGTATTACAGAATCCTAGAAAATTTACGTTGGATCAGACATCCAGAGAACATCTGGTCCAGTCCTGCCTGCTCAGGACAGAGCCAGCTTTGAAGTTAAATCCGCTTCCAATGCTTGATCTGGTGGCTCAGATCCTTGTCCAGCCAAGCTTTCAGTTTTTCAAAGATTGGAGGTTTCAAAACCTCTCTGGGCTCCGCTCCAAAGCTAAACTGCTCACACTGTGAAGTGCTTTTTCACAATGCCTGAAGCAATCTCACTTGCTTCAGAATGTGGCATTCATTTCACTTGCTGCAACATGTGTGCAGCAATTTTAATGTAACCTCTGAGGACTGTCCATCTTTGCTTACTTATAACCTTCTATTTAGGAGCCACAGACAACAACTAAGCACTCTCTTTCCCACCCAGCCTTGATCCTTGTGGTGGTGATGTAGTATATCAGCATCCCCCTGCTGAGGAGCCTGCAGCAGTACTCTTCTCTAGCTGTAGTCTCACAAGAGCTTACAGTGGGTAAAATACAATGGTTTGGTATATCATAATTCCTGCACAGGCACATACTTTGCTTGCCCATCAGGAATGCTGGGTCCTTTTGTGATTTGTAGCCAGCCAGCCCCTAGCCTGCTCTGTTGTATGTGGTGTTACTCTGTCCCCTGTGCAGAACTTGCATTTGCCTTTGCTGAACTTCAGTTGATTTGTCAGCTTGCATCTTCAGCCTTTCTCCCTAATAAAGTTCTCCTTAACAAGTTTCCTCTCAGTCTTCGCTGCCCTCCATTTCCCTTGAGGCTTTGGTCTCCATCTCCAGGTGGATTGCTGATTAGTTTAACAGCAGTGTTGGCAAAGTTGATCTTGTCCCACTTTGTCAGACAGGTCTTCTGTTCTCGTTTCTGTTAATCAGATATCCTTTATTGACTCCCTTGTCTTTCAGGTTGGATATTAGCCAAAATTTCTTCTCAGAAAGAGTGGTGAGGTATTGACATAGGCTGCCCAGGGAGTGGTGGTGGAGTCACTATCCCTGGAGATGTTTGAGATCCGTGGAGATGTGGCACTGAGGGATGTGGTCAGTGGGGGTGGGTTGGGGTTGGACTTGGGAATCTTAGAGATCTTTTGCAACCTTAATGATTCTACAATTCTAGGAAATACCTGAACGTCATTTGCCAGTTTAGCTTCTCCAGCAGCACTGTTGGCACCTGGAAAAAGCCTAAAACTTAATTTCTCTGTTCGGTTTAGTTTGCCTCCTTTCTAAATCCTATAACTTTGTGTCCACAGACACTTGAATAGAGGCATGTATCACTCGAGGGTTCTTATTATGCAGACTTTGCACAGACAGTTTTAAGAAGTAGTGGAGCAGTTATTCCTTGTGGATTGGTAGATTAATAAAATGTAATTAATCGTGAGTGCCTATCAACAAAATATTTGTTGTTAAAGTTCAGAGTTGCTGCACAGTTCCTTTAGTTGGTTGTTTTCCCTCATGACTCCTCTGCTGTGTTTTAATAATCTGTACTATTTTTATTCATCCTGAACAACTGGTCTCAGAAAAACTAAATTAAACCACTAGGATCCTAATTTGCCAAACATTACATAGGGGTTTTTTTCATTTGTTTGTTTATTTGTCTGTTAGTTTAATTATACATACTTGAAAGACTCTAACTAAAAAGGCTGGAGAATATTAATCAAAGGAAATATTATCTAGAAAAGTAATTGGTCTTCAAATGTGGGCAGCTCAGGTTAAACATCACAACAAAATAGCCGCATTTTGAAACTTTGAAATTTCAACTTAACTGTTTGTAAGATAAAGAAGGTTTTACAGTAATTGGATTCAGTAAGATCTAACTATAATTCTGCATGTTGCTTTACCTGAGATGCAATTGCCACACTATGTTTTTTGTTTATGCAAGCTATCACCTCAGTAAGCTCTAAGCCGAAGAATTCATACTAAAATTTTCATAATACTTGTTTTAGAATGTATGAAAGCAGTCAAATGATAATTAAATACCATGTTTAGGGGCTAGTCTGGAAACATTCTGAAAATGTACTCTGTAAAGCTGCAAGCAAGTAAAATCATAGAATCATAGAATGAATCATTGAATGGCTTAGGCTGAAGGAGTTGGTTGGAAGTTTGTCTATACCAATAATCAAATCTTCTCTCAGATGTTACGGAGTACTTAAGAACTTAATATCTAAGAGTGAGTATCTAATATCTAGAGTGAGAGGATTTTCTGTTTTGTGCATATTGTGTAACAATTACTGGAGCTCCTAATAGAATGTAGTGATCTCTAGCATGAAGGAGCTGTCTGTTCAGCAAAACATACATCATCTTGCAGCATTTTAGGATAGAAAGTGAAGGAGACTGTCAACCCATATGGGAAGCTTTGGGGAAAGGTAGGAGGAAGAGATGTCATTAACTGAGCAGAAATCAAAAGTAAGAAAATGCATATTTCTGCAAAGGAAGTTCCATGGTTCTAAGGGGTTTGGTTTTTACTATTGTTTTAAATCCTTTTCAAAACATCAACATCAACAGAGCATCCCTGGCAACTTACTGCCTTAGCTCTGAGGTCAGGGTGTGATATTTTATTTAGTGGGGACTCAAAGGGGTGAACTCGCAACAAATGATTTTAAAAATCTGTCACGCTGACAGTATGCTATGTGTAATCTCAAAAAATCACTTTCACAAAGTGCTCTCTCTATGTTGCCTAAGATTATTTTCCACTTTTTTTGTCTTCCAGAGCCACGCACTTAATTCCAATCCATCACCTTTTAAAATGCCGTATGCTAAAGTTGCTACAAAATGGTATTTAATGCATAGACTGGCATTCCTAAGGCCTATGTTGACACTTCTGTAGCAAGAAATGTGGGGGCAGCAAACAGCATAAATACTTTCAGATGCCCATGCTCTGTTGCTTGTGTCCCAGATCTAATCCACGGGCTTCTTCCCAGATTTTTCTCCTAACCCAGCAGCTGATAGGGTAGCAATTCCAATAGGATGATGAAATAATTGTGGAAAAAATCTGGATATTTTAGAATGTTTTACCATTCAATTTTATTTTAGTTTTAGTTTATGTTTAATTCATCTGATTCTCTTTATTCTTCCTGCGTATAAAAAAACTCCTTTGGTGTTGCTTCCCTTCTCACCTGCTCTATCTTCAGACATGTTTTGAAACAGCTAGAAAAAAGCCTATCTTCCTAGGTTTAACTGGGTTTATATGAGATCATTCCTTGAAAATGAGAAGTGGATTTCCAGATCGGCTGTTCTTGCTCCCCATAGGTTTGTTTATTGTGATGTAAATCCTGAGTAACTGGTATTTGTATTTGTCTTGCTTTTAAGTATCCAGAACCGATACGATGATCATAAAGAGCTGTGTGTGATTTCCCTAAAGAGATGCTCAGTCTGTAATCAGTTCTGAAAAATTCTGAGCCAAGTTTAATCAATTTTACTTACTATTGTAAGGTGTCAGGACTTACCATTACCAGTCTTATTTCCATAAAATAGGACAGTAAACCATTAACTCTTAATTTATAATCCTTCAGATATTACTTGATTTCTAAGGACCAAAATACCAATCTTGCTTCAGATAGGAGAAATAGGCCCTGGAATGGGCTGCCCAGGGAGGTGGTGGAGTCACCGACCCTGGAGGTGTTCAAGGAACGTTTGGACATTGTGATGAGGGATATGGTTTAGTGAAAACTACTGGTGATGAGTCGATGGTTGAACAGGGTGATCTTG